>WOFM01000190.1:738529-960703 GCA_011428145.1 Ericerus pela | reverse complement strand
ATTATTCTATAAACTTACAAATAATGCCATTTTATCATGTGTCAATGGCAAAGTAGAATAATAATAAAATAAATTATCTATAAATATAATTTTAATTACTAAATTAACAAAATATAAAAATTAATTTTTTTCTAGCTAGAATTGGAAATTTGGAATCACTATCACGTATCACCAAAGGTCGTTTTTTGTAAAAAGAACGCCTGTTAACAGTGGCTTCAGCGGTCTTCCATGTAACCCTATGTATTTCTTATCAGTTCTAGCAGTCCATAAGCTATATAGGCAAAGGGAATCACAACTGATTATGAAAATGATAGTTGTATAAGGTTGAAAATTTAATGTCATTTTTATTTACGCTGTAATTGCGCTCTTTTACAATGAATATTTAGTGTTACATTAAGTTTCTCACTTCTAAATTGTAACATATGTTATAAAGTTTTCGACTATATCGAACACATTACATAATTTCTAAGTGGTAAGTTACTACTGTGATATGTTAGCACTTAGTATAGATTGGTTAATGCCCTACACCAACGTTTCGTTCTTTGATAAATTATATCGATTAGTGCTTTATTAAATTGGATTTAAGAAAACGTGTAACTGACTATCGTAATTGTATGGTATAATGAAATTTTCATAGTTCACTCGTAACTTTTCTCAACTCAGTTGTTCGAGTCAGTTCACTGTTTTCAACAAATTATATATTTTTCTCACTTTCGAGAAAATTGTTGATAATTTAACAAGTTCTTTAAATTGTAGTATCATATCGAAGCACATTCTAAAGTTCGAGACTTTAAGACTGAAAAATTGGTGCTTTAATCATGAGCGAGTTTTGAGTTGCGTTGAGTCTGAATTTTTATGATTTTACTAGCTTTGGAGTCAGGGGCTACGACCCCTCTTCACCTGCTTCAATTAAAAATCTTAAATGACCAAAATCATATACGTAATGCGTGTGATAGGTGGTGAAATATTATGCAGAAAGCACTTTGTATGTAATGTATAAATCTACATAACTATATACATTGATACCCAGAGCGTCCAGTTTTGTTCTTGTATTTTCTCTCGCTGTTATCTCGTGATTAATTCGTTTTAGGTGAAATCTGATGGTAGAAATGAATTTGTTGTTGAAGTATTGGGGGGGCCCATTCCTGAAAAATTTTTTCTGCCATCATAAGTTTTTGAAATAAAAAATTAAAATACTGCAAATTTCTCATGGCTGATTTGCGAAAAACTAATGGCGATAAAAAAATTAATTTTATGACAGAACTCGAGCAAATTTTCTCCTCTGTTCAATAATACAAACCCCAACTTTTTAGCTTAAATAGAACCTGAGAAACCTTGAAGTGAGAGAAAAGAGTTTTTCTCAAAATTAAAATGTTGTGAATGTTGCAAAAAACGCGGATAAACATACAAAAAGTGGGATTGAATTTTATAAAATAGATACTGTATAATATAAATTTCTAATATTTTGGTGGAATCGAAATTTTAATTGTACCAAAATGAATCGTTAAATTAATATAGCTATCCTTTAAAGTCCAAAGTTAATTATGCTGAAATTTACAATATTTAATTTCAGACGAAAAATTTTTGATAGCATAACAATGAGCAGGGAGGAATCTTCCTTTTCTGGAATTTAAATACTATACAAAAAACAGTTTTCTTTTGGTGTCGTTCATTTGAAAATTGGCCAATAATTATTAGTTAACGTTCATGGAGGTTTCATTTGTATTAATGTTCGATTGAGCATACTCCATAGTGACTCATCTGGCTTACGTAATGAATGATTCATCATTTAAGGAAACAAATATTACGTTTTAAACAGAAGGTAGTTAATAAAATGCATGAAGTATTTGAGGTAAAATTAAAATTATACCCTTGTAATAGTTTTGTGTTCCAAGTGTATGTATCGATTAATTGGAATTTTGTGTGAAATTCTATAGGCAATTACTGATCTATACTACATTTGCATGATTTGACAAAAATTCGAAAAACTATTATTACTGTGTTTTAGTACGGCTAAGGCTCTTTACTAGCAGGTATGTGCATGAGGTTGATAAGAGATGAGCAGCCATCTTCTGTTATTCGGTTTTTCTAAGGAACTGATAGTTTTTCATGAATATTACATTGTTTACAATTACTATATATATATATATATATATATATATATATATATAAAATAATTAGTAACACAAAATGGCAGTTCATCTCCTCATGCATATACCTGCTAGTACAAATCCTTAGTACAGAATCATGATCAGATCAAGACACTTAAGCTATTCACATTGTTAAAACAAAATGGTACCACCTTTCAGTGCAATTTGCGCGTTGCTACATTTATCCAATTTTTATAGAATAAAATATGGGAAAGGTTTACTTCATCAATTTTTTTCTCCAGTTTAGTAGAAACCACCATGAGGCTTACTTGTAAATCACTGTTCAATTTATAAACGTTTGTTCAAATCCAAGCTCCAGAACATTTTTCTTTTAAATGTCTTTTCATATCAATACAAACTTAGAATTTACATTGATTAATTTAATTTACAACCAGAATGATGGAACTTTTTTTTTAATACCCTTTATACAACTTATTTATTTTTCCTGAAAATACCTGTAGCCTATGTTTGTAATAGATTAGTTTTCATACTTTAGAGGTGGCAATGACAGGGGGCCAAAGCAGCTGGAGGACACCCTGCCATCACCAATGTAAAGAGTGGCATGCCTTGGCCAAGGCCCCCAGCATCGTCCAAAAGATCCCTTTACCGGTACTGCCAGTACTGTGTTTTTCATTTCTATAAATGCTATTTCACTTGAGAAATGTAAAATAAAAAATTAAAAATTAAAAAAAAATTAATAATGCTTCGTCGCATATTTTTAATTTGAGAGAAATGGCAAGCTCCGTAAAGCGTGGAAAAATAACAGCTGATACACAGGCGGATGAAGTGAAAACTGGCAACACAACAAAAACTCTGTCAGGGTACGGATTTGTGCTAGTATTCACAATACAAAAAATGATATTTAAAATTATAAAAATGGGATGTCTTTCCACAAGAAATCAGGGTGTAATGACTGAACAACATGTGTGTTAACACTGTTAATGGAGTATGATAATATTTTTATTTAACTTTAAAGTTTAAAATTTATTATTTAAAATTTTAATAAAAAAAAAAATATATATATATATAGAGTATGCGCTCTTTTAACAAGTGAGTATTGTACCATTCAGCCTTACCCCTTGACTGTGAACAATTACAAACTGTGGGTTCAATCTGAATACCTTTATCTACACAATACAAATTAAAAGCATCATTAACATACTCAGTTCCTCTGTCACATCATAAATGAGAAACATGACTAGAATGATTAGAAACTAGCTCATGATATTCTTTAAATTTCTTTAATCCATCCTCTTTACTCTCCATTAAATAGACTCAACCAAAATTGGTAAAATAGTTGAGAAAGGTAACCAAATCCATTTTATTGTTATAGCTAACGGGATTTATTGTGACGAAATGTCAAATCAAGTTTGGTGATATTTAGTGTTTGTACTTATATTCTGTAATATTTAATAACCACAGCTAACTTTTATAGTGAAAAGCGATGATGTGAAACTTTTTTAGTTGTTAGTAATTTTAGGTGTTCAGGTGGCATGTGAATTTGAACCTGTACTGGCCAAACACCTAAAACCTCCCTCGTTCACCACCACCAAAAGTCAGCACCGTATTCACTCGGCCACGGTGCTGGGTGATGGTGTTTGAAGGAGAAGTAGTAATTAGCCTAAGTAGGGTGGCGGCAGTTGCCACATCACTCCCCCTCAGTATAGCGGAGCATAATACAATTGCCGGTATGGAGGCACCTTGCTGGTAGGGATGTATGCCGGTGCATGGTGATGCCCGCACTCATCACCACACTGTGGCGCACACCCTACAGTGCCGTCACATTCCAGCAGTGGTGGTGTGACGTACCACCACAGGTATTGGTTTCAGTACGTGTCCGAGAGATGGCGTGCATGACCATCCTCCGCAATCACGTTGGGGTCACCACTTAAGGTGTTCAGGTGGCACGGGGATTCGAACCCGTACCAGCCGAACACCTAAAACCTCCCTCGTTCACCGCTACCAAAAGTCAGCACCGTATTCACTCGGCCATGGTGCCAGGTGACGGTGTTTGAGGGAGAAGTAGTAATTAGCCTACCTAGTGTGGCAGCAGCCGCCACAGTAATTTTAATTATATTATGTTAATCCTGTAATGGCAAGGGCTTTCAGTCTGTCACACGTCATGTTGATAAAGTATGTTTTAATACTTTCAGTTTTTAAATTATTGTTCGTTACTATTTCACAAGTAATGAAGTTAATCTTTTTCTCATTTGAGAGTTAATGATGTTACAATACTTATGATGGTACATAATTCCACCATCAATTCGACTCATTTACATTCATAGTTAGCAAATGTTTGTTTAAACTTCATTTATAAATACACAAACATCAACAAATTAGTGGGAAGCTCTTTCGCAAAATGAAAATTTACTATGGTGACATTAACACAGTCTTTTGTTTTTAGCTTTATGTTACCAATGGCAGTAATCTCTAAATTTACACCTTTCTTAGCGACATTAATCTTCACTGGCTTACCAAGAATAATAAAATCTGAGAAAAACACAAAAAGAATAGTGCAACGAACAATGAAGCTGGTTAGGACATTATCAATAAGCAGCTTTTGACAATTGTATTCTGCATAACCAGAACAAAGAGAACCACATTGATTAGCAAGACTCTAGGCCCATAACCATTGTGAAGTTGGTGAACATTCTGACCTTGAAGACGATCATTCGAGCATTGAGATTTACATCATTATTATTAAATGTGAAAACTAAGTGGCAAAATGAATATTGAAACATGAAAATAACGAAGACACAATTCACTAAAAATGTATGTATATTTAAACTTGTTGATAACATGATGTTGTGTGACTTGACTGACTGACTGTACAAAATAATTATCAGCATTAGCTGTGGATGTGAACTAGGTCATAGACTAAAAATGTGAGAAGAACCAAGTATGATTTGACAATTTGTCCCAAGATTTCTTTCTGGAAGGTTCTAGATCAGTTTGATATAGTTATTTCTTTATAACTATTGATAAGTTCTACTCTTGTTCTATTCAGATATAAGTTCTCTTTCATTTACTTTAGGTTCTTTTACTATACAAATATATGTAATACCAGTGGTATCATTTCTAACACCCTTGTCATATTACATACAACAAGTTTAAATTAAATTAAAATCATTCACAAAATAAACTTCGTATGATGTCAAACAAATAATCAAACAAAATAATTCAAAAAATAAATTTTGAATTTGAGTTGTCTTTTACAATTAAATGACTTTTAATTTTAATTAACAGTAATTCACTCAAAATAATAATTGTCTTTGACAATAACTCGAAATTTGATTGATATGGGATATTACACGAATTTTAAATCACAATTTGATTCACAACATACAAATAGAATTCTTATGTAAATAAAAAAACAGAAGTATCAAAATCAGTTCCATCATTTTCAAAAGTCTCTAAATTAATTTTAATTTCTTATTCTCAAATGACTAAATAATGTTACAAAATTAATCTCTTATAAAATCTTAAAATAAATTTAACTTTTAACATAATTAGGAACACAAAGAAAAATAAAGTAAATTCAAAATAAACATTGATTTTATGTCATAATACTGAAATAAATGTCTGTTCTTCTCATCTTATATTCTGATTTGTTCAATGCTAAAACAAATTTGTTGTACATTTCAAATTAGTTTACTTGTTTATTTCAGTTTCACTATAATTAAGAATTTATTTTCTAAAGTTCTGAAATAGTGGCTTTAGAAGAGCCTATAGTCAAAATATTCAACACAATAATTGATGTGAGGAGTGTGTACGAGGATTGAAAAAATGAACACGAGACAACAGTTGCAGAAATATATTATTCAACGAGTGAAACATATTCTCAGAATAAAATATATTACAGCAAAGTGCAGCGCTAGCTTTGTTCTTGACTTGAGATAAGCAATCGTGAGATTAGTGAGGTGAAATCTCTGTTACAACACCCCCCTGAAATTTTATTGAAATGAGTGATTCATCATCGAACGCTGAAAGTAAACGAAATTATTAATTACAAAAAAATATTATATGAGAATAAAGAATAAAAAAGGATAAAAAAATTTGGTAATAGCTGCTGCGCTTCTTCAATAAAGAAAAATAAATAATTAAATAAATACATATGTGGATACGTGATGATTCACACTATGAAAGAATAAAATACGATTAATATATGGTAACATGCAATAAAAAAAAAATTAATAATAATAAAATGATAACATATATACATGAAAATATTTCGTATGGTATATTGTATATGGAAAGAAAGAAAAAATAAATAAATAAAAGAATGCATGCGATAAAATTTCTACATAAGGTTGCATGCATGAACGATTATCGGCAATTATAATATATATTTTTGTAGATCAATGAATTTCGTGTTGAGGTATGTGTCAAGCGTTTGTGTGTTTATAATAAGGAAAAGGCGAGAGTTTTATTATCTTCGGTCATGTTTGAAGTTTGTAATTAGATATTGAAAGGTGTGAATTTTATCTCGTACGTATTTTTTGCTTGGGGAATTTTTTCTTTTTGTTACGAGCGATAATTCTTTGATTTCGTTTCTCATATTTTTCTCACAATCAGTTCAGAGATGAGATTATTTTCTATTATGTGATTTTAGCAATTTAAACTTGTCCAATTTTCATGCAGTTTTCATTGTTTGAGATTGTGAAGTATGAGGAATTTATTGTTGCATGAATTTTCTAGTTTTGTGAGAAGAGAGAGTTTATTATTTTCATTATTATAGGGGTATTTTTCTTTCATGTTTCGGACTTGTTCTGACTTCATTTTGGACTTTGGTACGACTTATTATATTGTATGGAAATTTTTGAAAAGAAAGATTTTTATTATTATTTATAGATAATTGTATTTTCAAGTATTTTTATGAAGATATTTTCAAGTTTTGTCCGATCAAGTGACTTTGTGAGGATATCGGATAATTGATTTTTGAAACTAACGGATCTAAAATTTATGATTTTTTGTTCTATGGCTTCCAAAATTGAGTAGCATTTAATCTTTAGGGTTCTCGATCTTTTTTGACTACCCCAGAACATATTTTTTTAGTTAAAATGTTATCTTCCATAATATCCACTACTAATTTTTCATCAAATATTTCAAAATTTAAATATTGTAATACCTTAATTATATCAAGGGTGTCAAAGACTGCAATAATTTTGGCAGTTGTACTTAATGAGGCATGGATTGTTTATTTGGAACAATTCCAGTCCACCAAGTCTCCATTTGCAAATATCATATATCCCAAAATTGGTTTTCCCTTTTGCAAATTATTAATGTTTATGGGTGTATCATCAACTTGTGGGGTGTGGGAGGCATCTATATAGGCTTGTATTCCATCACCTTCAGATTTATACACCAAGGAATGATTTTCTGTTGAATTAATGTATTTAAATATTCTTCTTACATAATATTTTAACATTTCATTTGAGGAATTTTGAAAGTAGGAAAAGAAATTGAAAATAGAATATCGGGTCTAGTTAGTCTTGCTAAATATAACAATCCTCCTATCATAGACCTATATTCCGTATCATCTTTCCCATTTTCAATTTTATCAATTTTGAGACCTGTTTCCATCGGAGTATTAGAAATTTTTATCTCAAACATCCCATGTTTTTTAAGCATTTTATCTATATTTTTGTATTGAGTTAGGGTAATAGTTTTATTTTCTATTGATCTATTTATTTCTAGTCCCACAAAAAGTCTAGGGTTATTTATTATTGTTAAGGTGAATGTTTTTTGTAGTTCTTCATTAATTTTTGTAATTGCTATTTGTTTATTAGAAGCTATTAATTTATCATCCACATTTGTGAGAAAATATATTATTTCGTCATTATTTTTCATTAGATATAGGCATCTGTCCGACTTCAATCTAATGAATCCCATTTCTTTATTTATTGTCCAATAAATCGTAACACGATTTACTCGAAGTTTTAAGTCCATATATCAATTTCCTTAATTCCAAAATTTGATTTGATGAAATGTTTATTCCCTCGGGTCTTCTTACAAATATTGGCTTAATAATGGGTAAGTTTAAATAAGCTGTTTTGACAGTATTAAATTATTTTTATTAAGTGTTGATAACAACCATCTAATTGTGGATATTGAGGCTACAGGGCCATGAGTTGGTGTTATATTATATTCTGTTCTGTCTTTAAATCCCCTTGTTACCAGTCTAGCTTTAGGTTTGGGGTTACCAAATTCATCATATTTTATAGTGAATATCCACCATGTATCTATTAATTTTTAGCAATCATAATCTACTATCTCCCATACCTTCATATCATCTAGAGAATTGAATTCATCATTTATTGCTTTTATCCATTCATTTCTGAATGGATTATTATTTATTTAATGAAAAGTTTGTGGAACACAGTCCTTTACATATGTTTTACTATAATTTATATTTATGTTATTTATTACTGGATTTATTATGCCTAAGTCATGTATATAATTTGCAGGTTTTATTATTAGGGGTTTTTCAGCTATTTCCATAGATTTAATATTCTGAGATGCATCCATTCTTACATCACATGCTATATAGGATTTTGTGTCGAATGAGTCCCTTAAACAATATCCCGTGTTGGTATATCCCATCATTATATTTTTTTCAGCTTGATGAGCTAATTTTGGATCTATTTTGTTTTTATTCCTAGATTTGTGCTTTTGTTGCATTTTGTTTTTGTACTTCTAAGGGTATGTGCCTGTATGTGAGTGATCCAAAGACCTTCAAGTTTTTCAAATTTGGTTTTGTTCCATAGGATATCTCATAGGGGTTTTATAATTTGGATTTACCTTGGTAGGTGATCTATTTATCAAATATGCTGATGTTACAACTGCATAAGACCAATATTTAATATCCAAACTAGCATCGATTAGCATGGCTCTGACATCCTCATTAATATTTGGTTATGTCTTTTGGCTACACCATTTGACTCCAGGGAGTAAGGAACCACATAATCAAGGGTAATACCTTTTTCAGAACTATAATTTATTATTCTACTATCAGTATATTCCTTTGCATTATCACACCTGATCAAACCTATAGGGTGATCTGGGAACTTATTTCGCATGGACATTATTATATTCTTAAATTCCACAATAACCTGATTTTTATTGGTTATTGGTGTAACAAGGGTGTATTTGGAATAATGGTCTATAAACGTTAAAATATACTTTTGGTTGGCTATTGAAGGGGTAAACAGTCCCATAATATCTGATGAGGTTATCTCTAATTTTCGTGTGGGTTTACTCCTAATATTATTATGACCTAAATGTGTATTATTTGCTATACAACATATTAGACAATTCTTAAAATCATCATCCCTAAAAACAATATTTTCTGGAATTCCTATCGATAAGCCCTTTAATTTCTGCAAATATTTAGTGTTAAGATGTCCCAATCTTCTATGTATGAGTATTTTTTTATTCAGATTATTATTATTTTGTTTTTGAACATTGTTTTCATCATCAGTATTATTATCATGATCTATGATTTCATCATCATTTGATGTATGTTCAAAATTATTATTTTCATTATTTAATTCATTATTATTTATATTATTATTTATATCATCTTCACCCCCTGAGGTAAAGATGTCTCATTATCAGGTATACTTTCATTCTCATTCTCCTCAATCTCTAATTCTTCAGAAAAATTGTCCCATTCATCCTCATTATCCTGGGTTACAGGTACACAAATTTTCTTAGAATTTTCTTCTATTTCATGAGAATTATTATTATATATATATTTTTATTAATATCAATATTATTTCGACATTATAATGTATATAAAATATTCCACCTTCTTTAAGGGCAGTTATTAAGATTTCTCCACTTTCTATAAAATATACATTTGCCTTATCCATTTGCTGGTTTATGTTCATTGTCCCTGTATTAGTAATTTTAATTGATGATATTATATCTATATTTAAATCTGGTACATAGTGTACGTCATTTAACTTAACTAAAGACTGCTGTTTTTGTGAATTTTTGATTTTAATTATCATTTTTCCGGTGTGGGTTGCATACAAGAATGCATTTTTTCCTGCACACTGTAATTTTATTGGGGTGATAAATTTTGTGACTTCTATTAATTTATTTAATTCTGAAATTAGATGTACTTTAGCCACTCCATCCAAAATTGCTTTATTTTGTAATGGAGTGTAATATTCATTATACTCATTATTTTTAATTTATTTATTTAACAGCCATTCCTTCTGATTTGATAAGAATCTTTTAACTATGCAAGATATTTTTACTTGTTGTTTGGGGGTTTCTTTTTTATTTGTGTTGGAAGGGTTGGGATTAGTTTTTGGTGGATAATTACCCTGATTTTTATTGCTATTATTATCATTATTATTTTGCATATTATTTGTGCAATTTTGTGCTATATGTCCATTTTGGTTACATTTATAGCACTTCATATTATTTGGATTATAATTACGATTATTTCCTCTATAATTACTGCCTCTATAATTACTTCCACGATAGTTGTTGTTATAATTATTATTTATATAATTGCTCGACCCATTATTATTATTACTACTATCATTATTATTATTATTGCCATTTCTCTGATTCGTATTATTTGTATTATTATTATAATTTAGGTTACCATTTCTATAATTTCCATTCCTTCGCCTATAATAATAATAATAATTATTATTATTATTATTATTATTATTGAGGTTATATCTATAATTGTTGTTGTATTGTGTATTATTTATTATTATTTGGAGTTTGTTTCTTTAATGTTTGATCTCTAAATTTCTGGTCTGCATCCTCCCGTAATATTCTTTTAAAATTATCTATATTTTGTTCTCTTTGTGGTAGATTTCCAAACTGCATTTTTGCTAATGTCTGTTCATAACATAATACCAATTGTAGATTCTCTAATTCTTCACTTTCTGTTACCTCCTTTCCACTATCTCTTACATCAGTTATGAGTTCAGCCCATTTTTTCAGAAAACCTCTCATGTTTCCTCCTGGCTGAAATCTAAATTCTGTCCATTTAGCTTTAGCCATATTGGCCATTACAGACGTTTTAGTGCCATAAATATTATCTAATTGTTTTAACATCATAATTGCAGTGTCCCCAAATATGTCATAGTATCCTGCTCCCCTTATTGCAGAAGTAATCATACGTCTCCAATCTAAGTAATATTTCCCATTGAAGACTTTTCCTAGGGGTGCCTATATTGGCTTAATTTCATTTGGGGTTGCCATACTTTTTTCTTGTATTTTTTCAAAACCTTACACGCTCTTTTCTTTATTAATTATAATTCTATATTCTTTATTTTCTTTTGTTTATATTTCAGTCCTTTTTATTAATCCTTGTTCTATTTCTTTTTCTGTTATATCCTCTATTTCTAATTTATCCAGTTTTTTATTTATTTATTATTAAAAAATCTATCAAGGAATTTTTGTTCAGATTCAGGTGAACTATAAATTCTTGACAAAAAATAATTAGGGGTAAATTCTAATATCTTCAGGTATTTTTCACTACTTATTTCCTTTATATCTAAGGTAAAAGATTCTAGTATTATTTCCGCAGTAAAATATATGAAGAATGGGAAATTATATGTTTCGATTTTTAACTTTATTATTTTTTCACCTTCTAATTTTTTTATTAGTTCATTAAAATATTCTTTTAGTAATTTAAATTCTCCTAACTTATTTTCTTTCAAATTGATACATTTGGACATAAATTATTGGCTTGACACAGTATTTTAATCCCCAACAAAAAATTAATTAATCACAATATATACTACTTGTAACAGCAAATTTTTTGTTTTATGTTGTGCAATAAATTTGTTTTTCTTCCACTTGATGTTGACTGAAGTCTTCTTCCGTTGAATTTTGATTGTTGAGTTGGCCCAAAAAAATGGTCTCTAGTGGGTAGATCCGCTTTGGGGTCTTTGAAGATGGGAACAGATGTTGACTCTCAGCTGTTCTCTATATTTTTTGGCAGTCCTTACTGGATTTGTAGTTTCATTACTTTCAGGATCAGCTGTTAGTAAATCAGGAACTTGTAATTTGGATTTTCAAAAAAAAAAAAAAAAATCAAATATTCGAGTTACAAAAATATTTTGTGTAATTATTTACATTAAATTCGAATTTCGCACAACTAATAATTCATATAAAAATTTAATTATATTCTGCTTTGACTTTTACTGTCTTTATAATTTCATGTTCAAACCACAGCGACGGCTACCATGATGTGAAGTGTGTGTAGGAAGATCAAAAAAATGAACACAAGACAACAGTTGCAGAAATATATTATTCAACGACTAAAACATATTCTCAGAATAAAATAAATTACAGCGAAGTTCAGTGTTAGCGTTGATCTCAACTAGAGATAAGCAATCGTGAGAGTAGTAGAATGTGATATATATATATATATATATATATATAATTATTGTATTGATGATGATGAATGAGTAAGGTGGAATTTCTATTACAACAGTAATTATTCTTAGAAATGATGTCGGTGGTGATACCATCAACACCAAGTTACAAACTGCGTGTTTTATTTGCTACAGTGTTGCCTTGGCATTTGTAGTGTGGTTATTTTTTTTGCCTTGAAAGTGTCAAAAGTATTACCCTGTGGTGACACTATCCTTCACCTATTCAAGAGAAGGATTGCGTTGATATTAGGTCGGTGTCATCGTGTTGATACCAAGCTCATTTTTGCGACATAAAAACAAACCCAGTTAATGATTAGTGTTCACTTGAGGTTAACCTTTTTGTGGAAAATAAAACAAACCTGATACATATAGTACTGGACGTAGGACCAATAAAACTCCACAAGACTAATGTACCTTAAAATGTCAAAACATTTTGGCAAAAAAGTTGGCAACCCTAGAGTATCTTCTGCATATTTTCAACATTTGCTTGAGTTCACAAATTTAGAATATATCTGATTATCTGATAAAAACATACTTTTAATTCTCTAAGATAGTGTACATAAATGCAAAGCAAAGTACATCAAAAGGTACGCAGTGCTTGTCTTTTCAGTGCCAGCATGTCTTACCAAAAACTATGGTTCTTTACAGGTCCAGTACTATATGGTCAAAGGTTGGCTGTTTGTTTGATCTATGGCAATAAAATTTGGGATGTTGTTAGGGGCTTTCATGGGCTACATATTTGTGTTAAAATTTTTTAAATTCATGCAGTGGTTCCAGAGGGAGAGGTTCTCAAAGTTTAGCAAACCCACCATGTTATCATCACAATATCTCCCTTAAATTAGAAGATTTTGGCTCAAAATTTTTATGGTAGTTGGAGACTGTTAAGGACTGATTTAGTATTGAATTTGAGTGAAATCGATCCTCTGATTTTTGCATGGTGGCCATTAGCAAATTTGACATTTTTGGAAAAAAGCTCTTAGGGCGGTTGATGCGTTGAAGAGATATCTAAATTGAGAGAAAACGACTAATGAACAACGAATTTTAATCAGTAAACTTTTCAAATTAAGTTCTACCATTAAGTGTGACCTGAATTATTCGTTGAGTTTCTACTTATAATTATATTTTATTTTTCATCTTCAGACGCCAAAGTCGATAGCTGATGGGCAGAAGCTATGAGAGAAACAATATTAATCTCAATTTGTGGCATTGAAGCATATTCTAGTCAAAAAGTTTTTGTTTGGGTTAATTTTTCTTGAGGAGTAACATTTTATTCTTTTCAATTCCATGTACGTTCCCCTGTTTCGCTTTGGGGGCTTGGGGGCCTGTTGCAGATAACGGGCCTTACCTACATCCTGTGTCTACATCATAGTGCTATCTGTCTTTTTCAATATCATTTGGCTGAGAAAAACAAAACAAGGAATGAAAATTCTAGTTTCGTGTTTAAAACACGTTTCTGTTGTTAGTCATGCGATATTTTTACATGAAATATTATTTACATTCTATTCACGAATGAAATTGATCTCGCAATGGAAGGGCGTATTACTTTTTATAATCATAGTACATACAACGTTGAAACACGTAGAATGAATTGTCAGTGACAAGAATAGTTTTTATCTTATTCTTTCTCCTTTTGGTGGACGTATGACTAATACCATTTTTCAACCTTGTAACAATTCGCAAATAGTGATAGAATAATGGCAGCCACGTTCCAAACTGCTATGGATAATAAAACAGGTTGGTAATGAATTTAAAAAAAATAATTTGAAAAATGTAGAAAAATATTGTCATTTTCACGTAAAATTATTTGATTTTTGTGATTGATAGCAGAAAATAATGATTTAATATAACGTGGAATGTAGGGAGTGAAAGCATTCATCTATCATCTCACGTTGTTTTTATGTTGGTCTTCGAAGAAAATTTACATATTAAAATTGATCTTGTATTTAGACCGGTGGCTTAGTGTAGGTTCGTTTTTCATCTCATGACCCCATGAAAATTTAGTTACCATTGGCTGAAATCGATATTTACATATATATATATATATATATAAAATATAATATAATTAATATATATATATATATATATATAGAGAGAGAGAGAGAGCGCCATATATATTCCATTTCTTTGTTTCAACCTCAAGTTACAGATCGAAATTTTGGTTCAATAGTTACGAAATTTGGTAGTAACATTTGTACTGAACCAAAAACCAGAACGTCCTATTTTAGTACGGATTGACAAACATTGGTTCTGATACCGCTATTTTTGTATTTTTATTTCTGATATAAAATGTTTAATTTTGAATCAATACCTACGAAATTGAAAAAAAAAATTCAGTTTGAGCTATTCTGACATTATGTTAAGTTTGGTGCGGATCGATTTTATGTTTCTTCCGGTACGGGCATTTGTATGTCATTTTCTTGTTACCTGAGTAGGTACAAGTCTTGAAAATTTAATCGGATTGTTACGGAATTTGCAACGAAAGTCGAGAACCGGACCTTTTGAGTTTGGTACGCATTAGCCGAATGGTACTCCATGCATAATTACGTACATATGAATTCCATTTTTTGTGGACACGATACCGGTCGCAATTTTCATCCGATATAGTTGCAAAACTTGGTACAAACATTAGTACTAATCCAAGAATGAGCCCTATTGGTTTTGGTAAGGATCGGCGGGATTGTTTTTTCGTTACCGCTATTTTTTTAATGTGATAACATTTTTATTTTCTATATGGGATCTGTTTTCGAATTCTGTTTCTTTATTTTCCTATTTTTTCTCACACATCGATAAAATATCGATATTGGTTTACATGCATTTTCCATTTAACATCGAAAAATATAGATTTTTTTATATATCGAATTTTTATAAACCAAATCGATATTTATTTACATGTTGTTGAGACCACCAATCCTTCTCCCCTCTCACTCATACGAACACACGATCACATAAAATACATAATTTATTTATATCTATTCGCGGCTACACTGATATACCACTTCCGCCGCTCATTTGTTCATTTCCGTTAACACTCGTTTATCTATCTTAAAATGTACTTTGCTGAAATTATGTATCTTCTTTGAAATACACTCGCTTCTTGGACGGAACTTTGTTTAAATCTTTCTTTCTTGTTTCATCTCCGGTCCTCATCCTCTATATGGTAGCATCGCTCGGTAACAATCCTTGCACCTGAAACAATTTTAAAATAATTTAAAATCTTTTATTGTGAATTTTCTAAGTCAAATTTTTAATATTTTTTTTCCGTGAATAATTGTGTTTTTAGTCATTTTTTGTAATTATTTGTTTTTGTGTTGGGTAACATAGTTCCAACTTATTCTTTCATTTTTTTTTCGAGTCATAATTTTTGTCTTCGAAAAATATTTGAGTGCTGTAAACGTTCAATGAGTTTCGTCATTTGCTGAATTGGATTCGCCCTGCTTGTGTATAATCCGGCCAAGTGTTCGAAAATTCCAAGACTCGTCGATTACTTAACTGTTTGGGAACCCTGCTTGTGTTGCTCAAAAGTTAGTAAAATCATTAGTGTCTGCCCTGCTTGTGTATGAACTAATTCGTCAAAGTCATCATATTGGAAATAAATTGCCTTGAGCCATCAGAAATTGATCAGAAACCAACGTAAAAGCTTCAAAAATTCATCACTTCAATCAAAGTTCATCATTTGGCATCAACATAAACCTCAAAAATTCAACTTAAACACTCACCGAAGTACGTCCTCCACAACTGAAGCGCAGTTCAACCATCAAAGTCCAGAGCATCATCTCAAAAATCCTCGAAAACGAACCTGAAATTAAGAAAATCATCAATCAAAAGGGTAATAAATGAAAATTTCCGCTGAAAAAAGGTAATAAAAAATATATTTTTCGTAATTTTTCACAATTTTTTTTTCTCGTATTTTTCGTGTATCATTTCGTATTTTTGCATAACTTAACTTTTCGGATTCAAAATTTAACTTGTATATTTGAAAATACCGTTATTTTTAAATAATTTTGGCCTTTTCAAAATTTATCCAAGTACAAATTTCGGCAAGTTCAGTGCAAAATTTTGCAGCCACTTTTGTCTTGGAGTGTACAATTTGTGACATAAATACGGCTTGTTTCATTCTTTCGTTCAAACTTGTACATTAACCTTTTGTTAAGTGCAATGAACCTACGAACTCTGATCTTCGTCCATTGAATAAATACGTTGGCGCGGTTTTCAATTTCAAACCACCATTTTGTTGCAACTTGAAAATTTTTGCAGTTGCACAATTGTGTCGAAAATACTTTGATTTTTTTTTAGAATTTATACTCTATATTTTTTTATTATTCGAATACTTTCATTAATTTATATCAATCTCACAATTTTATTTTCGTTTAATTTATTACGCAAATACGAAAATATTTTTTTTTTTTAATTTCGAATTTTTTTTCTACCATTTACAAATTTTTTTTTTCTACTGTGAATTATTATTTTTTTACTCCCAAGTTACCAAAAGAATTATTTTATCTCATTCTTACATTACATCCGGTGCTTTTTTTTTTCTCAAATCACCTGCAATATTTTTTTTCTCTTTTCATTTCAAATTATTTGTTTAGTTAGAATACAGTGTTGGATCGAAATTTTCCCCTGTTATCCAAAAATTTTTAGTTTTTCTTTACTAATTCCTTAGTCTGAAAGTAGCTAATTTCATTTCACCCTCATTTTTCATCCATTTATCATATTTTTTCATTAATTATTTCTTCAAATATTGAATTCAATTACAAATCATATTGGGTTGTATAAGTCTTGTTATTTTTTTTATTTTTTTTTTAAAGGGAAGTGTCCAATCTCATCTTTAACGTGTGTTGTCTCTTGCCCAGTGTGGACCTACTTGAGAATCACACAAGGACAAATTTAAATACTATCGTCACTATATATACATTGTTTGGTTAACACAGGGACGACAATCCTTTTCTTGCGGCATTTGCTGGGGATTGATATCCGTAATATTTTTTTTAATTTTTTTTTATTAAAGTTCAGTCAATTTATTAATTATTAATACTGATAACAATGATCGAGTCTCGAACATTTTCCGTGGAAATGGCTATGAGGGATGGCGTGCTATTGTCATAAGCACCCTAATTGGTAAAGGCTGCCACTCCACAATTTTTCCTTCTGCTCGTGAAACTAGTTATATCTATACCTCATCTGAAGAACGCATTACATCCAAATGGCTTAAATTTTTCCAAACTCAGGAACGGGCAAAAGCCCACATTTTTGAAAGACTTGACAAAAGAATTCTTCATCATGTCAAAACTTGCGATGTTGTTTCCCAAATTTTTGAAATTTTGGATGCTCGATACAGAAATCAGACTGCTACTAACATCATGGTATTAAAATCAAAATTTCAGTCACTTCGCTTCGATCCTAGGAGAGGTACCATCCGTTTTATTTTTAGAATACTTTTCAACTATTGTGGAAGAACTACGTGATGCTAATTACCCCCTGTTGGAAGCAGATGAAATTGATCAACTAATGATGTCATTACCCAAAAAATTTGATACTGTCTTCTCTGAATTTCGTCAATTAGAAATAGAAAAACGAACTACTGTCAGGCTCACAAAAATGATACTTGAAAAATGTGATCGTATTGAATACTCTAACAAAACGTTTCCCAGGTTTGATCAGCCCAAATCATCATACCAACCGATGAATAATAAAAGAAACTTCAGAAATTTTCGAAATAATAACAACACCAATAATTCAAATACCAATTATAATACAACTAGTTATCTCAACGATCACTAAAATAATCAAACAAAGCCAAATAGTTATCCTCATAAAGATAACATTTCCCAAATGGATGTTACATGTTTTAGATGTAACAAAAAAGGACACATGTCCAGGACATGCCCTAATGAAACGTCTAATACAGGTAATACTCCTCAACCCCCTAATCAGAACAGTAGCTCGAAATCCCAAAATTCTACTAACACGAACTCCCAAAATAAAACAAATGATAAATCCAATTTTTGTGTTAAATATTCTATGATGTTGCATTCAAATCTTAACCATTTAAGTTTTGATGACATCGAGGATGAATTTCAATGGCCCAAGCCCCCAACAGTATCAAAATCTGCCCCCCCAAAAAAAAAACCAACTACATACAATGTTACTAGATAATGGAGCAGATGACCACATGGTCAACGATCTTTCAAAATTAAGAAACATACGCAAAGTTGACAATACTTGTAAATCTTTTTGTGCTAAAAAAGGTGTATTTGTAAACCCTACTCGTGTTGGATCTATGTACGTCAATGTTTGCAATTCTAATGCAGAATTTTCCACTATTCACTTAAAAGAAGTATATTATGATCCTGATTTAAGCCTTGATATTTGGTCAGGTGCTAAAATCATGGAGTCTGGAATATTCAAAATAATAACAGACACTGATCACGCAGACTTCATAAATAAACAAACTGGTGAAGTGACAATAACCGCTCCAAAGAGAGGTTCTATGTACTACATAGATTATGAGATAGTGGAAGAAGAAGAAGAACAAAAAGTCTATCAAGAGCTTGTGTGTATGCCTGTCCCTAGTACGACAGTAGAACAGGAAGATCATATAGATGATCTAAATCAAAACTTTGAAGAACAAACTGAGGCTGAAACTAGTAATCCACAAGGAGAGCAGGAAAACATTGACCAGTCTCAAAATTTACAAGATACTGCAGTGGAAGCAGTCAATCAAGAGATTTATTCCGAATCAGAGGACAAATTAAATGGAGAGAGTGTCTGAATAAATAGAAAGCACAAAAAAAATATTAGCAAAACTAAAACACTTTGGCATAGAAGATTAGGTCATCTAAGTGGCAAAAGCCTTAAGGCCTTATCTAAAGTAGTTGTAGGCATGCCCCAAAAATTTGGTCTTTAAGGATGATGACTTTGCCACTTGCGAAATATGCATAAAAGCTAAATCTACCCGACTTGGTCATCATGGTGTGAGAACTCGACCAACTAGGAGAATGGAAGTAATCTCATCAGACATCATGGGACCCTTTCAAGAAGCTTATAACGGAGAAAAATGTATTATAACATTCATTGACCACTACTCAAAATATACTCTTGCCTTCCCTATATTAAGAAAATCACAGGCATTTGAAAAGTTTAAAGAGTATTATTTATCATTCCATACTAAGTTCCCAAATGATCCCATCTCCGTATTAAGAACTGATCTAGCAAAGGAATATTCCGATTCTAAGATGACACAATTCTGCTCCAAAAAGGGAATAACTTTAGATGATGGTGTGGCATATACCCCCGAACTAAATGCCATAGCCAAAAGGCAAAATAGAACCCTACTTGAAAGAGTTAGAGCTATATTATATGATGCAAAAATTGATTTCAAATTATGGTCTACAATTGTACTAGCTGCCACCCACATCATCAATAGAAGTCCAACCCACGTCAATTTAGGAAATATTACCCCCTATGAAAAATTATACGGGACTAAACCCGACATATCCCATCTTCGAGTCTTTGGTGCTATTGCCTGTAAACATGTTCCTATTGAACAAAGACAGCAATCAGCAGTAAGAGCCAAGAAGAATGAAGAGGAGCATCTCGACCCAAAGTTCCTACCTCGAGCTATAAAAACTATTCTAATCAGATTTTCGAATGTAGGTTATCAGGTATTAGACCCTGTAAAAATAAAATCCTACAAATCCTGTGATGTGAAATTTGATGAGACGAAAACATTAGCCAATTTTACCCGTAGACCAGAGGAATTGCAAGTGAAACCACTAGAAGAGGAAATTGAGGCAATCTATAGGGTCAATGTACTAAAACAAGCCTCACAAGAAGACTCACAATTTATAGAAGATTGTATGCCAGTAAGCTTTAGTGATATATATCAAAATCCTTTCAAGAAAGAATGGCTAAAGGCTATCAACGATGAGCTGCAATCAATGTCAGATCTTAAATTGTGGAAAATAGATCACCCACCCAACATCAAACCTATTGATACACGTTGGATATTCACGGCCAAAGCCAATGAAAGAGGAATAATGTGCCCCAAAGCTAGGCTGGTAGCTAAAGGCTTTATGGATTGATCCAAATACACCATGACAGAAACCTATGCACCTGTTGTGCAACTCTGATTAATTAGGTGGATCTTATCTGTAACCAATCTATTAAACTTACAACTAGTTCAATACGATGTCAAAACGGCTTATCTTAACTCCAAAATCAAAAATGACATCTTTCTAAATATTCCCCTAGGTTGTAATGTCGATAAAACAAAATTATTAAAACTTGAAAAATCCATCTATAGTTTAAAAACATCAAGTAAAAATTGGATTGAGTTACTGGATACTCATCTTTCAACATCCAATTTTACAAAATCCAAAATTGACAGATGCGTCTACATACGTAAAGATGAATCAGATGGCATTGCCTTCATGATAATTTACGTGGATGACATCCTACTAGCAACCAACCGTCCTGAGTGGATTGACAAAATAACCACTCATTTTGAAACACGTTTCACCATGAAAGTCATAAACAATCCATCTCATTTTGTAGGTTTCGAAATAGAAAGAAATCGTGAATCACAAATTATAAAGCTCACACAATAACAACAAATCCAAAAGATTCTCCAAAAATTCAAATTATGTGATTCCAACCCTTCCAAAATGCCTATGGAGACAGGCTTAAAGTTGAGCAAATCAGACGGAACTGATAACAAGGAATATAGATCAATGATTGGCGCACTATTATATGTATCTAGAGGCACAAGGCCAGACATATCCTTTTCTGTTAATTACCTGTCAAGATTCCAAAATTGTTCTGATGACACCAAAAAGAACCATGTACGTCGTATCATTCGATACCTAAAATCCACTATTAATCTTGCACTGGTTTATAGATCTAATTCCGAAGGCATATCCGCCTATGTCGATGCATCCTATGCCCCCGACATCGATGATCAACCAATAAATTTAACAGAATTAGAAAAAGGTAAATCTATAACTGGTTACTTAATTACCATGTATGGTGACCTTGTAAATTGGGGCGTTCATCGCCAAAACATTCATGCTTCATCGTCCACAGCAGCTGAATTAATAGCTCTTCACGATTCTTTTGAGGATATTGAACTTTCTTGGCTCCTCAATCGTGAATTCTTCTCAATTGACACTCCTGTAACCATATACGAAGACAATATTTCTGTCATACATGTAATTTCCGGAGGAGGTCAAAAACGTCTTCGAGCTCTCATGATTAAATGTTATGGACTTGCCCAAGCCTATAACGATAAAATCTTCACTTTCAAACAAATAGCTACCGAAGACCAATTAGCTGACTTACTCACAAAAGCCTTATCCAGTAAACAGCACATTATTTTAACCCATAAAATCCTAGAATCCCCAAATCTTGATCCATAACATGTCATATCCATTTCCAGATCCATACCTGTAATACAATAAAACATTTCACTTTAATAATTTAAAAGTTCCATTTCGAATAAATTTATCTTATATATACTTACACTTGTTTATTGCATGCTGTTTTCCATATTACCTAATAACAAAAAAAAAAAAAATGCATGTTACTATCTTAATCTACCTTATATATATACATTAAATAATCAAAATATGTACTTACCATACTCGTCCAATTTAGTTACCATTTTTATTTTTTTTATATATACTATGTCACCATTTTTATACATTTTTTTTCCAATTCATGTTAATTTTTTTTATGTAATAATATATGTAAATGTAAAAAAACTCGCAAACTTTTAAACACTGTTGTAACACCCGCAGTCGTGATCGGTTCAAAAGATTGTAGGGGGGTTTTGAGACCACCAATCCTTCTCCCCTCTCACTCATACGAACACACGATCACATAAAATACATAATTTATTTATATCTATTCGCGGCTACACTGATATACCACTTCCGCCGTTCATTCGTTCATTTCCGTTAACACTCGTTTATCTATCTTAAAATGTACTTTGCTGAAATTATGTATCTTCTTCGAAATACACTCGCTTCTTGGACAGAACTTCGCTTAAATCTTTCTTTCTTCTTTCATCTCCGGTCCTCATCCTCTATACATGTATTTCCCATTTAACATCAAATCAAATTTTTATCAATATATTAAGTACCTAGCTAAAATATTTACTAGAAGAAAATCGGTCGGTGAATCGAGTAGAATCCATCGATTGATTAAAGTCAAATAATATGAAAATGTTATCACATTAATTATAATCAGCTTCAGCCACTGATACTGACCACTAGTTTTTGTTTTTGTTTTTATTATGTCCCTAAAATATTTAATTTTGGACCAATCGCTGCGATATTTGTATCAAATATTCAATTTTATATGTACTACATTATAAAAGTCAAACGGAGCTTCAAACCGCGAAAACTCTTCGTAGCTATCCGTTTATACCTACGTGCAGTGACTACTGATGGACGCGCTATTGATACCTGTTATTGAAGGAACCCACGCTCAATCGATTGACGCCCCCTCATAGTTAGACTTGTTTCCTTTGATCAATCTACTTTCCACTTATTCTTTTCAATTTTTGCGTAAATTTCTCGAAAGAATTAATTTGCGATCATTACAAATGTGAATAACGAAACCCATTGCTTTTTAATACGATCATCTTAAAAATGTACCTGCTTGAATAAAATCATATCATATCAATCAGTATCTAATTGGGTTAGTTTTCATTTCGACGAAGGCAACTGTGGGATATTCTTCCGATTTCCTCACCCATTAATAGAATGTTGCCCTTCATACTCTCATGGTCGTCCAGGTCGTCAGCCTTAGCCTTGCGCTTGAGCTATTTCATCGAATAATTTTCGCGAGGTACTTGTTCAGCGCTCACTCAGTTCACCTTGCAGCGCAACGGAATCGCAATTCAAGACACAGCGTAAATTCTAACTTATTGTATTTTGAGTATCGCTTTTTTTGCCCCTACGATGATTACCAGGCCATCAGTGTCGTTGAAAAAGTTGACATTTTAAACGGTGACTGCCCATAAATACGTACTCTGGTATTTGCACGAGCGAACGCTGAACTGGTTCATGAAATGTTTTTTGTTTTCTTCAAACAAGTGAACCCATGTTCTCTCTTTTCTTCAGCCTGCTCCCACTTCCTGCTTTACAGACATTTATTTAAACGTGAAATATTTATATCTTTTTTATTCGACTTGAACCGATTTGTTGATGGGTCAGTCTGCTCAGTTCTTTATTTATTTATTTATTTTTTTTTGGTGAAAACATTCGTCGTTAATTTCCGTTTTTCTGGTTAAACTAAACTAACAGAGAATTTCCCCAGTCAAAAAATTTTTTAAATATATCAATTTGTTTCTTTTATAAAATGCAGAAAAAAAGTATCACGGTTATACAGTGTACAACATTGAAAAGACAAAACCAAAAAAAAACTCTAGCGCAGCAAGCCACGCCAGAAAATGTAGGTTTCTTTATGAAAAATAAAATAAATAAATAAGTACAATGAAAAAATAACATCGAAAGTATTTGGCACAATGCTGGGTAAAACTTACATTTAAAATGAAGCGTTGAAGAAATTCATGATGAATTGTATTGTGAAGTTGTAATATTAAATACGTTCGCAAATTATTAAATGATTACTCGGCAAATAAAATAACAGCAATTCTGCTTTCCATTCAGCTTTTTTATTTCATCAAGAATTGTCTACTCTTCTTAGCAATAGTTGAAGATTTCTTTAAATCACTTCTACCCATTGACTGTTGAGCCGATTGAAACCAAATTCTGCAGAATATTAGAATATAATAATTATATTCACTGTCTGTATCAAATTTCACGACTATTGCTTAAGAATTTCCCATTTTATAACTATCAAAGCTCCTACTATGCAACATTATAAGATATACTGGACGTATCCAACGGATCTGGAACAAAAACAATAGGTCTCATTCTTGTCTATATCGGAATGAGTTACAAAGATAAATTATCTAAAAATCTAAATATGTATATACTTAAGAATTTCAGCTAATAGTACCCAAATTTTCCTGAGGTAATGATACGAAAACCGAACCTACTCCAACCCTTCGGTCTTAATATCAGATGAGTTTTAATATGTGGATTTTTTTGAAAACCTGTATAAAAAAAGAGAATATTCTCAGTGGACTTGGGAATGAAAAGAATAATTATTCATTTGTGTTCGTTTTGAATTCTTTTAAAATTCGTTTCTCATTTTGTGAAGGTCTTTAAAGAAATGTATTAAGCGGCTCGCTTTCACACGGATTATTTTCTTGATTTTGCAATTTTATGTGTAGATATAATGTGTTCAGTGTAGCTTGTGTACACTGTAGGTACAGTTAAGTTTCCAACCGAGTTTCTATACTGACTTGCTTTACATACTCTCTGATGGTTCATTTTCTGTATTCTCTTTCAAAAATTTATTATTCGAAATTATCTTAAACGTTCGCCATTTGAGGATTTCGCTTTCTCGTTGAATAAATTCTGAACATTAATCTCTCATATTTTCTCTTCTATCTCAACCTGTATTGTCCACCTGATCGTACTTTACGTAAAGACTATAGGTAAGTTTGCTTCTTCATTTTTGTTTTTTCTGGTTTAATTAGCAAGATCACTCTGGTGGCAGAAATAAAAAGTGTTGAAAAGGTGATCATATATTTTTGATAATTGTTCGTAAGGACAAAACAGGCATTTATGAAATAACATTATTTCGTTTTATTATTGTTACCAGTAAGTTATAAAATTGACAGTTGTATAAAAAATAACTCCAGGAGGAAAATATTGATACTTTTTTCCCTATGGGAAATAGCATGTAAGAAGTTATCCATGAACAACTTTTTAGAACTGGTAGCACTTGATAAGCACTAGCCCTCCGCTACCACTGGACTTCCCAATACCGTTCAGAAGCAAATTTTTGGAAAAACAATTTAAATATTTTACCACTTATTTTATTTTACTACTCTTGGCAGTTGGCTATGAAAAAACAAAACAAACCCTTTTTTATTAGACTTTACGGTAATTTATGTTCTGTATTCAGATTATAAGTTTTTGATAAGTTCGCATTTTGTGTTAACACTTGTATTAAAAACAAAATAAAACAAATCCTGCTTGAATAGTTCTAAACGAATAATTTATTCAAATTTAATGTAAAAAAATGAATCAGAATTTATATTCTAAAAATTCCAAGAAATACATTTTCCGCAATTATAGTAAAGAACTTCTAAGATAAGTAACTTCTTTTATGTATAAGATACTAATTAATTAACCTTGCTTCCACGGGTGAGGGGTGTAATATTTTCATTTGCAATTTTTTTCTTAAATTATAAAAAAGTTTTTTTTTACTGAAGTATTTCTGTAGTGTATTCTGTATTCATTTACAAAACTTTCAAAAGCCAAAAGTAGTGGTATATTTGGGCCCTCCATTTAAAGCAGATTGTATGGGGTTATGAATTTTCATTATTTATTCAGTAATTCATCTCCTCCCCTTTCATGCTTGAAACTTTTTGTTGCTTGTAAATCCATTTTAAAGCCTTTTTTTACTGTGCTGAAAGAAAAGCTGTAAATATTTGTCTGATAAAGAAAAGGCCAAGGAAATGGCAGTTGGAAAGATAGATGTCGCCTAGAATAGACACAATTTCAAATTATATTTATTGCGGGTAAGGTTTATTATAGGTTTTAAGATTTTTGTACTATAATGAAAACTTCAACAATACACAATTTGGAAACTAATGAGAGGATTTGGTCCATGATATAGACTCAAAGTATGTACAAGCAAAATTTTGTTCCAATCTGTAGAGAAATATGCCGTGCCTCCTGTTTAAAAATTTTAAATTCAAATAGCTGTCATTCAAAAACTGATAGGAAACCAAGATCTGGATCCAAAGTATACACATGCTAAATTTTGCTCAGATCTATGAAGCAATAGATCCTCCAGTTTGTTGATAAATATTGTTAACATATATCCCATATATGTGTATGTACATACATAATCTTTGGTGGTGAGTGTGTTTTTAGGGTCTAGGAACCATAATCCAAAAAACTATAACAAAATTCAACAAAATTCATGAAATATAATCCTCCACAGTAGATAGATTATACAAACTCTACCTAAAATATCAAACTTGTGAAGTAAAAAAATTCAATAGAATGAACAAAATTAAAGCCACATACAGTTAGATATTTGCAACTACAAAAGCAACCAAATTGAAGGGAAAAAAATTTAACAGAATAAACAAAATTGGAGTCATATCTGTTTGTACCTGGAACATGCACACACTGTGAAGAATCATTTTTAAAGATAACTCAAAGATTTTTTAATTTATGATTTTTAACCAGCAGAGGATCATTATGATTAATTTAGTGAAAGATTATTTCAAATTAGTTCAGTGGTTCTAGAGCCAACTTGAGACACTAAAAACAGTTTTATTCTTATATTTATACATGTAAGTAGGTAGCAAAGTCTATTGAATATACAAGTCTTGTCACTCTCCGTCTTATCAGTAAAAACCTTGTCCCATTCTAATTACTTCCTTATTTTGCTACTGCAGCGCCACTTGGTTCTGGTGTTACCAGAATTTCCGTTGAATTCCACCGAATTATAGTTATCAAAAATAATTAAGAGAACCAGTGTTTGTCAAAAGCTGAAATTTTTTTGAGAAATTGTCAAGATTCTATGAAAATTTGGTTACAATTGTACATTTAGTTGTGGAGATATTGCTGAAATTATGAAATTCAAATAACATGAATTCAATGAATAGTTGGTGCTAAATCATTGCAGTGCGTTAGTTTAAGAATCTGTGAAAATTTGAATGATATCGTACGTTTGGTTGGTGAGATATCACTTGAACTATGTTTGTACTGAGTGATTCAAATGATGTGATTACTGAATTTATTCTAGTTGAAGAATTTCAGCAATATCTCACCAAATAAACATACAGTTTCATCCAAATTTTCACAGATTCTTAAACTAACGCCTCCAAATAATTCAGGAAAATTTCAGCTCAATCCTACGTTTCTTTCTTAAGTATTCATTGAATTCATGTTATTTGAATCTCATAATCAGAAACAATTTCACTGATATCTCCAAAACTAAAAGTATGATTGTAACCAAATTTTCACAAAATTTTGAGCTAATATATGACAACCTCTCAAAAAGAATTTCAGCTCTCTTCAAGAGCTGGTTCTCTCACAGTTATTTTCAATAACCATGATTCAGTGGAATTCAATGGAGAGTCTGGGAACACCAACCCCACATGGCGCTGTGGTGGTGATTTATGGAATTAAACTTGGTGGACCTACTCTTTCAGAGAGTGAAATGACTTGTATATTCAGTAAAGACTTTAGTAGGTAGGTATATATATATATATATATGTGTGTGTGTGTGTGTGTGTACATACATACATACATACATACATATGAACATATGTATATATGTATGTATGTATGTATAAATGTATGTATTTCTTAAAATTTATGTTCACAGTTTTGAGTTTAACTATAAGAGGGATAAAGATGAAATTTTCATAAAAAATAGTCCTTATATAGAACTAGGTCTAACAGGAGTTTGTGGCCTATTAGTTCAGTAGTTTCTGAGAAAATAGTAAAACAAAAAATTTCTGAAAAATGTGTTTTTGTAGGATTTTGTGAAAACTACTGAATGGATCAGGCTAAAATTTTCACGATAAATCGTTCTTATATATATGCAAGTCTAATAGAGGTTTGGTGACTATTAGTTATCAACAGTTTTTGAGAAAATGAAAAAAGAAAATTTTTAGAAAGTGGTTTTTCCATGATTTTGAGGAAAATACAAAAAGAATAGGGTTGTTTTCACAAAATATAATTCTTATGTCAATCCAGGTTTGATGAGAGTTTGGTGCATATTGATTCAGGCCCATCACACACTTCAGCTAAGCTACATTTTAAAAGTAACTTAGCAATTGTGGTTCACTCATTGAAGCTATGTGATGCACTACGTCTTTACTTCCAGCAACATTGCTGAGGTTTGTGAAACTGGGACAAATTTTAAAACGTAACTAAATCTATGTCTGATATAAGTTTACATTTTCAATTTTGGAAATTCACGTATTTTAGTGTAACTGTAATCTTTTTCAATATGTGAATCACAATTGCTGAGCTACGTTTGAAACATAGCTCAGTTTAGGTGTGTGACAGGCCAGGCCTCAGTAGTTTCTGAGAAAAATTTATAACAAAAAAACATTATTTCAGAAAAGCAAATTGCTTGTGTTCCTTGAAGTATCTTTTTCATATTTACGGGGCATGGGGTTTCAAGCGTCTTTTCTGCATTCTCTTAATTTATGTCAGTGGTTCTCAAACTTATATTGATCATGCCTCCTAGCTCAGTTCCAGTACCTCTGCACCTCCTCATAAATAAATTTTGAACTCGATAAATAATTTTATAAAAAGGGAATGAACACAAGTTACTTCAAAACAAATTATTTTATTTTATGAATAACAAGATGCTTGATTAGTAGCCTATTGTTATTGTTGTTTCTTTTACGCATAAATCAATTTTTATTTAATTTTTTTTTCGGATAGTGTCTCGCGCCCTACTTCATCTACGCTGACGGGCCCCCAGGGGGACGCACTTCATGTTAATGAAAGTTGACTGACTGGGATTTTAAGCTAAGTATTGCTCGATTAGATTTTTTTTTCCTTCGAATGACAGTAAAGTTTGTATATTTGCTTGATTAAAGCCAGTCTCGTATTCAGGAAAAATATGATTAATTCTTTGTACATTCTCCTCTTTCTCTTGCCCTGTTGAGATTTGAAAAATTCTGGCATTTTAGAAATCCTAAATTCTCTTTTCTTAAGCCAAAATTTAGTTTGCATATCAATGGTTTTAAAATCTATTAACTCGATGTCAATATTTTTACGAACTACTCCAATTGATGCTGTAAAAAATGATGTTTTGAAGGATTTACTACTAAAATTATAAAGCAAAAATATTATTTTTCGAGAGAAAACAAGAACTCTCAGTGGGTTCTGTGTTGGGTGAAATTCTTAGAAATTCTTTCTGTCGTCGCTCATTCGTCATTCGTATTCGTATTGAAATTCAAGAATGGTATAAGCTTATATTCATCTTTCAAGCCAATCCGAAAATTAATGAAATTTTTTTTTTTTTTTTATTGAGATTTGAAATAAGCCCATAAAATTTATACTCATTCATTTTTTGTCAAATCTTATTACTTTTCGTTGTTAAGAAAGGCGAAAGTAAAAAAATTTTTCATGCATATCTAATCAGTGATCATTGCTATCACATCCTGTTGTACGATTAATTTCTCCTAGAATTCTCTCTCAAGTCTCTTGAAAAGGTATCTAATACTGATCATCGACAGAGATTGTTTTTTTTATTATTTCTTCAAAAATTCCAAATGATGCTCTTTCGTGATAACGTCTTGTTTTTAAATACAGAATTTTTAATTTTACCTTTAATGAAAGTGGGTAAGTATCACTTGTGTCCTCTAATGTTTCGGTATTTGAAAATTACGTTTGACCTAAGGTTCGTGATTGGGTGAATGTGTGTAAGACTCCCATTATAGGGCAAACCATCAATTGCTAGGTATTCTAAATTAGCATTCATTACGATTTTCGTTGTTTTCATTCGTGAACGTACTCGTTTTCTATCGTGTAGCAATTATTGTTTGTATCATAAAATCTGATTCGCCCCAAATAATCATAGTTCTCATATCTTGCTGTAGAAATATTAAAATTCATCACTAATTACATTTTTTCTTTCGTTTTGTTTTTTTGTAATCAGGATCGACATCGATTATTGTGGGAATAATACAAAACATTGTCATTATGGAGGATCAAGAGACAGGTAAATTTCTTCCGCTATAAGTTTTCATCCCAGCTGTAGGGGTATCAAATTGAATTTTAATATTTTGTTCGTTATTTTAGAGAATATTGTCCTTATACCGAAAAGTAAAACGGCCAACTCAACCATATTATTGCTGGAAAGGCGCTCCAACAAGATAGAAAATAACAATGGGAAAAGTAATGTGCACGTTGCTGGAGGCGAACATCATGGCATAATCGTTTATAAAACACTTTCGCACGGTATTCTCTTTAATACTTACATTAGTTCCATTCTTATTCTCGTTTGCCAGCTTCTTCATTGCATGATAATTGTTTTGAATGCTGCCAAAAAATTTAAATCCTCTATCATTATCATTTTTATTGCATCATTCTCCGTCTGATTTTACTGGTAAAAATTTTCTTTCGAGGGCGAGAATGTAGTGGTGGTCGGAAAAGTTCCCAAATATATATATGCTTTTTTCTTTCATTTACGATCTCTTTTCGTCTTATCTTCTGCTCATCCATCTTAATTCAATAGTTAAATAAAAACATCTGCGAAAATACAAAATTTACAGTTGGTACTCTACTTAAAACTTGAAATAAATTTTGTTTTTAAATGGTAGGTATTTAAAATATGTTGTAAACAATGCTTGTGGAATACCTTGTGATTAAAAGATATTCTTGTAACGTATATTTTTGTCTATTTTTAAATATGACAAACATATTCATCCACACGCTTTCGAATACCAAAAATGCAGGTATTCTTCAATAATGAAAACATCCTATAACTCTTTGTAAACAACCACTAAATTACCCGTATTTGATTTTATGAATATAGATATAATGTCTGTATATTCATGACCTTATTTTGCCTGTCCCTCGATTATATCACGAGTCAGCACAACCCTATAATAACAAGCCCCTACCTCACTTGACCTATCCAACATGTACACTTACATACCTCAAACAGGTATATAAACCCTCGATTTGAAGGAATCGACACACACAATACCTAGAGCTTCTCTTACAGAGCTACTAGTTAATAGATAGTCTTGTCTAAGGGTTCTAATCCCAAATGTTAAACCTAGTTTGTAGTGTTTAAAATATTATTTAATGTACTTGCGTCGTACAAATTATTATTTTATTAAAAGTGTAACTCAACCTTGTGTTTTTTAAATATTATTAAGTCTCTCAAATACATTAAGGTCCATGATAGCTGTGGATGATAAATTAATTATTTAAACTATTATAGAGGTATTAATGCTTGTCCAGTGATAATTATCTCGTGTATGGTGTAACACTGAAAGTGGTTTTAACATGGTACATTACCACCTCTTTTGGCCATTACAATTCTCACCAAAAGGTAATCTACAGATTTTGCATGTTCAACCACTTTATATGTAAACATACAGGTAAGCCAAAACCTGGGCAAACACTGGCAATTTTAGAGCCAGTTTGGATGGTTTATATACAGGCTTATTTACACGCACACCAACATATATATAGTGATTACGTATGTTCATGTGAATGGCTCAGTGCATCATTTCTTCCAGTGATAAGAAATGGCGGACTGGTTTGTGTACAGAATTGTGACATCATCATATTGTTGAGATTGGTCATGGTTTGGTACTTGTACATTACATGCATGTATGTGTAAGTAATTACAATCGAATGTAATCTAAGTGTTTCATTTTACATCATAGAGACGAATATTTTCCAACCTTGTGGCAGTGACTGTTGTTGAGGGGTCCAAGCCCCTTTACCTTATCCAAGTTGAGTCCCCACAACAACTACCCCCCAGTTTTTCCACTTTAAAAATGATAATATATGCGCAGGATTGGAGGAGTCTTAGCGCAGTTTCTGGTTAGCCTCCCATTTAGCTAATTTAATCATATGATTATTTGCATGTGTTTATGCGGGCCTGGTAATTCATGCAGCTGTTTTCTCCCCTATATCATGGTGATAGATATTTGTTAGGAGCGTAGGGGTGGAAATAGGAGTGCATTTTTAGAGGTACTTTGAATTCCAATTTCCTCAGCTTTGGGTAGTTTGAATTTCCCTGTGCCGAGTATGTCTAAGTGAAGGTGGTAGTATAGATGGGAGGAGGTCTCTCACCCCCTAAGACTAGCTTTGGTGGTTCCTTAGTCTCCTGTTGGGGGAGCTCTGGATTTGGGTTTGCCAAAGTCAGTGCTCTCCTTTCAGGGGATTTAGGAGATGAGACAAGAGGAGGGAGAGGTGATGACATCATCTCAAAGATTTTATTTATGGGAGGTGCCGTATCCATTAATAATTCCTCTTCTATCTTTGCCTACTCCTGACTCTATTTGAGAAGTTTTTTAGCTTTCAATTTCTCAGTAGCTTCTTGAATAGTAGTGGACTTGGACAATTAGAGAGGGTTATTGGTTGAAATTAGCAACATTTTTAGAAAAGTAAGGAAAAGAAATGAAAAATTACGAAATTGTAGTGCAAGAAAGATTTACCAAATATGTGTAAGTCAGGCGACAGTGAAATAGAGGGTGATTTATGTTGCGAGATTTTAGATTGATCACAGTGTCAAAACCTCAACAGAAACATGTTGTGATGTTTGTGTTTTGTATTGCACGTGGGTTTGTTTATTTGTGTCTTTTTCTTTTTGTTCGCATTCCAACATTTGCCTATCTCTGGAATTTCTTTTCTCTCACAAGATTCTGATTTTCGTTGCTTTTTTTTTTTTTTTAATGGGTTTGAATTTTACATAAGATATTTATTTTTTTGTGAGTAAATTTTAATTCCTCCATGTTAATCGCTCAGACGTATGATTAGGATGAAAATTGTTTATTTTTCTACTGCCTAAGGGCCTGCCTCTTTTTCTAGGGCATAATAGGGTCTTGGGATCATACGTTTTTTTTTTGTAACATTGTCCAAAAATTTTACTGGATTTTTTATTTTTTGTGTATTTAGTGTTTGTGAATTATTTGTTGCACTTTTTTCAACTGATTCTTTTATGTTTGTTGTTTGTGAATCTGTCTGTGTATCTTCAGCGTGTTTTCTTTCCATTTTCAATACTCTCTTATTATCGTTAACTAAAAATGCAGGCTTTAATTTGTCAATTGAAATAGTTCTTGTTTCGCCAGCTATGAGTATCACAAAGTTTTTATTATCACATGATACTACTTTGTAAGGACCATCGTATAGTTTTTCTAGCACAGACCTTTTTTTCTCATCTCTAACAAACACATGTGATGTATTGGCCAAATGTTTTTAGATGTAAAGCTTGGCCTGGCCATGACAAGCTGCTTATTTTAGGAAATTGTTGGTATCATTTCTTATATTTTGTACTATGATTTTAGGGCTAACTTCTGTCAATTCTGTGAAGAAGTCCCCTGATAGGCGTAGCTCTTGGCCAAATGCTAGTTGCACTGCAGAATGATCTGTATCCATTTGTAGACCATATTGGAGGCTTAAGAGGATGGTAGGAAGTATCTCCACCCATCTTCCTCCTGCTGATGTGTGTGTTAGTGGGTTATTTGGGATCTTGGCTCCGATAGTAAGAGGATTCATCTCAGTTTTCTGCTGACTGAGGTATTCCACAGGTACTTCCACTTCAGTTTGCTTGCTGGGTGAAAACACTGGTTCCTGTGTTTGTAGGTTGTTCAGGTTGGAGCTTTGGCTTATAATCCGACCACTTCTTAATGTTTCAACTACTAGTTCTTTTTGGCTAACTGCAGTTCCCAGATGTATTAGCTCTGGGTGTTGAGAGGCCTTCATCAATTCTGAAACTTCTTTAGATTGTCTAGTCGAAGTTAAAGGGGTTGGAGGATGAGTCCAACCTTTTTCCTCTAGGTCTACTGTCTTTTTCCTCCTTGGTAATATTTATTTAAGAAGGAAGGTGTAAATTCCCACTTCAGTAGACTCTACTTGGACCACCAATGGTGTCTAGTCTTCAAAAATTTGTTATATTTGCCGAGCAAGTGAGAATCTTGCCAGCGCACTGTGCTCATTTTTGATATAGTGCATCAGCCTTTAGATGCACATGACGTGGCCAAAAAATCACATCAGGGTCACCACTGTCTAATACCTTGTGAAAAGATATTCTCATCAGAAGGTAATCTACAGATTTTTTGTGTTTAACAAACTTTGGTGAACACTGGCAATTTTAAAGCCAGTTCAGATGGTTTATATACTGACTTACTTACATGCACACCAACACACATGCGTAGTGATTATGTATGTTCGTGTTAATGGTTCGGTGTGTCATTTCTTGTAGTGATAAGAAATGGTGGACCAGTTGGACCAGTCTGTGTATGGAATTGTGACATCATAGTATTGTTGAGATTGGTCATGATTTGGTACTCGTACATTACTTGCATGTATGTGCAAGTAATTACAATCAAATGTAATCTAAATGCTTTCGTTATTTGTCATAAGGACAAATATTTTCCAGCCTTGTGGCGGTGACTGTCATCGAGGGGTCGGAGCTCCTTTACCTCATACGAGTTGAGTCCCCACAATGCTATTTATATAGAATGGTCAGTTAGAAGATGTAATTAAAGACCATTGACTGTATATACATCATAAAGACCAACAATTGAAAATTGGGTTTTCACTGGAAATGAGTTCATGAAGACCAAATGGAAGATGCAAGAAAATACCTTACCCCGTCCATGGACCCAGAGAAAGGTGCATTTGATAGTGTTGTATTGCATCAAGAGAAATAGAACCCTGTTACAATCCCCCTATCCCTTTCAAATTCATTTATTTAATATACTTACCCATTTTTAGACTTGTTTCATTCGTTGAACTGTTTTTTTAAATTATAGCACGATTTAGAACTTTTTTGACTACCCGAAAAAATCTGTTGTTTTTTTTTCAATGTTAAAATGGTCAAAAATGCTAAATGCTTCGAATTTTGGACTTTTAAAAGTTCATTCCATGTAGTATTATTTTTTGCTAAGTAATATTGCGAACGAAAAGTTCTGAATTAGACTTCATAAGGTATAGGTTAATTACGAAGCATTGATTTTCTTCCTGTGGAAATTAACATTATTGAAGTTTCAATCCTGCTCTTAAAGGTAAAATACATTTCTTTGCTGTTTATTTTCATTCAAATAATATTAGTGTATTTTTTTTTAAAGTTGGGTTTATGACAAATTTTTTTTTTTTCTCCATCACCAATGGTATAAAAATGATTTTATAATAGTTTATGTTCAAGAGTTGGGAAATGTTGATTATTTGAACAATTTGATTTCGTTTCTTAATGATGATGGCATACATATGTATAGACTACATTTTTAAATAATTCTTCAACTTTTAGCGGTACATTAATATTTTACACATTAATATTTTACGCTGTTTCAACCTCTAAAATTTGATGGGAAAATCGACGGAATGTGTACGTCCTTGCACGCTAGTCAGCGATATCGCTGCCTCTGTTTTGTGATGACGCGTTCTTGATTTATATTTTTTATGTAAACATTTATTTGTTATTTCTTTTCATCGATGAAAACTAATCTTCTGGGAAAAGTTGATGGAAATGCCTCCTGCGGAAAAAAAGAATAGTAATGTAGTTTCATACATACAAACATTTTCAATGTTTTGTACTGCCGTATTTGAGAATAGGAATTTAAATTTTCATACTTCAACTTAATAATGTAAGTATTATGTTCACGTCTGTTGAATTATTTTCAGTTTCTAAAAGTAACCTCTAATATTGTATGCAATCAATTTTTCGTATATAATTATCTTGATCATGCGATGGTTATAAATATTGTAAATCGTAAATGTATTTAATCTAAAATCGTTCCAAAATTCTCCAAAAATTTCTTCAATCAAGATATTCATAGTATATATCATTGAAGATAATGAAAAAAAAAAAATTATGGATATTTCATGAGTCTGAATATTTGTCAGATGTTTACTTATTTGTAAAATAAGTTTACACGGTTTTAAAAGATAAGCTTTTATTTTTTTTTTTGGCTAGCTTCATGTGGAATAAATATAATAAATATTATTTAAATTGCGGAAGGTTGGTTGCTGTATTAGTATATTTTGAAATCGCAGTAGTAAATAGAATAAAAGTTTATAATGAAATTCACTTAAAATTATTGATACAAAAAATGTGAGATAAAAAATTTTTTTTAAAACAATGGTATGGGGACATTTCCCTCACCTCCTCCATAAGAGCTTGGCCCTTCGTCAAGAGATAGGTCGCGGGTCAAAATCCGCGACCCAAATTATTAGTGCATTACACTTTAAACAATATATGTCATCTGTATGTGCTCATACAGACAACGCGCCTCCAAATTTGAATGTAATTGACAAATGGGAAAGTGAGTAAGTAATTAGTACGTACTCACTGATACAGTATTTCTCGCAGTCCATGTATGGTACCACAATGCCTGTGAATGATTGCCCTCAGCACTCAGTATGCTTTGTGTATGGTTAGGCATTAAACTGGCTGGCTACTAGTAGCAAAATACAATTTGGTCTCCCTGCATGCAAACTTCAATTTGGTTCCATGAACCAAGTGTAGGTACAGTTACTTACATTGAAGAGCCACAAAAGGGTCAATATCAGGAGATTATTTAAATTTATGTTTTATGGTATTTTCTCCAGTTAATGACTGGGTCAGTTCTACCTGAAGCTATTACAATATTATATTTTAAAGTTTGAATACTTCAAAATTATTTAGTTAATTGACCGATTATTTTTATGGGTACACCAATTCTATGTAATGCCGTGAATGGTGCCTATAAACTTACAAGGATATACTTAACCTTTATGATATTTGACAGGGTGTTTCACAAAACATCTGCCCAATTTAGATGGCTGGTAGTACTTGATAGAATGAGTACTGAAATATATACGGTGTAGAGATGAACTATGTTTTCTGTATGTATGCAAATTAGGTTGCATTGCATGTGTGTGATAGGATAATTGCCAGGAATTGACAGCGACACTTCTGTGGTAGGTGGTTCTCAATAAAATGAGTAAAAAAATGATATGTAAACATATGGCTTTTGTTCCATACTGAAGAAGCTATTGAAATTTTGAATTTCAATAATGCATTTTTTTGAAAAGATTCTGATAATTTGAACCCATTATAGTTCTTCCAGTGTAAAATATAAGTCACATATTGTGGGGATGTTTCCCCTCACCTTCTCCATGCAGAGCTTGGACCTGCATTAATGGATAGGTTGCAGACTTTGGTCTGCAACCCAAGTTATTAGTGCATTGCACTTTAAACAAATACATCGTCTGTATGCACTCATACATGCACTCATACAGACGATGTGTCTCTACGTTTCCTTGCAATGAGCAAAGGAAAAAGTTGAGTATGTAAATTAGTATATACTTTCTAATACAATGTGTGTCGCAGTCTGTATGTGGTACTGCAGTGCCTTTGGATGATTGCTTTAAGCATTTGATATGCTTTGTGTACAGTGAGGCATTAAACCAGCTGGCTACTGGTATCAAGATACAATTTGGTTGCCCTATATGCAAACCTCTTTACTTGGTTCCATGAACCTCGTTTAGGTAGCATCTACCTACACCAAACAAGCTCCTAATATTATATTGATATAACATTTTTTACTTTGTCTCATTGAGAACTGCGTACCACTGAAGTTCACCATACATTTTGTGTAACATCCTGTGTAAAGTTTACAATAGATCTTTAAAAATTCTACCCTAATTTCTAACTTAGCGGTTTTGCTTTTATGTCGCTCAGTATTGAAGATTGATGGTATGAACGTAGCCAATGGTAGCAAAAAACATTTCCCCCCCCCCAAAAAAAAAAAAAAAAAAATCAAGGAAAGAAAAAAAAATTTTTTTTTACTTATACAGTGAGAAAAATTTGAAGTCCGCTTTTTTTAAAGTTTCCCCCTAAAAACTTTTTGCTTTCGATATCCTTTCAGTTCTCTATCTTTTTTTTTCTTGCAAAATTTTTAAATTCCTTACCCTAAACTTTTCAACTTGAACCCCTGTAATATTAAATTTCAAATAGTACATGTTTGAAAATTTACGTCTATTATAATCACTATGATAGATAAGTGTTTTATATCAAAGGTAATACCGTTTTCTCATTTAAAGGGTAATATTTTGGTTAAAGTGAGAATTCATTTAATAAAGTGCGGGCAGAGTATGCAACAATGGATTAATTCACTGGAGCATCATGCTGTTATCATTCTAAAACCTGAAATAGGCGCGATGATAAGTAGATCATTTTTTAAATTGCTAGAGAGGAAAATAATGATTTTTGTTATTTAGTGAAAAGATAGAAGCAATTATAACAGTTTAATTCTCTAAGAAATAAAGGCTTCGCTTTAATTTTAAGAGGTCCAGTATTTTCTGATGATTAATTTACCTTGGGCCTATGACTCCGCCATTTCAGTTTTCCTGTAGTGTTTTCATATTTACTCTTGTTTATAGGTTAAAATTTCGAGCTGTGTTCTTAATTTCACATTTAAGTTTTTTTTGTGTTTTCGCAGAAAATACCGAAGTCATATCAAATCCAGATATATCGTTAGAGTTTAGTGTTTTTTTAAAAAACGCTCAAACTGGAGCTCATACGCAAGAAAGTCGTATCTTACGATTCTGGTTTAAACCATATGTATTAATTAGTGAACACTCTACCATCGCTCAGCACTTGTTTAAAGATGTTGTTTGTCCCACCGACTTCCCACGGGGTAAATATCGAATTCCTACAAAAAATGCTGTTCAACAGAGTCACTCGTCTGATGCGTAAAATGTATTTTTATCCTTTATTTTTTCATTCGCAGATTATGTTGGCTTTATAAGAAAAATCATGAAACTAATGCAGTCGTCATACGTTACCGTCAAAAAAATTGAAATTGAATTACGACAATTAGAAGAACTTGTTAATATGCCAGAAAGGCCTCGTAAGTTTCATTCTGTGAAGTGAATCTCACAATAATACTTCGCTGTTTGTACGATCTCCAACTTATGTCTTCATATTCGTTTTTAGTGTCTGCTGATGAATCAATATTGGATAGATCGATCGAACTAACCGAGAAAAAATTATTAGAAATTATCGAGTCGTCGTATCCGAATCCTGTAACCGTACCAGAACTATCAACGTACGTGTTCCGTTAAATTTTCATTTACTTACCATTTTTCGAGAAAACAATGTCAGAGTGGGGGCTGCGCGTCGTAGTGACTAGGTGCTTAGCTACTTCCCAACCATACGGTTGTAATTTGAAACCCGCTGACGTCCTCGCATTCCGACCCAAAATGGTGGTGTGTTTCGTTTGGTCTATTTGGTGCTCTCGTATGTGGTTAAAAAATTTGTGGTTGGAGATCATTTGCTTCTAGATCTTGATTAAATTGTTTCCTTGATAAATCAGCAACCTAACTGGAAAACTCCAAAAATAATTACCCAAATATACTGCTCACAAACGAAAGTTGTTATTTTCTCAGACCCGATAGCGCCGCGAATAGCCGAAATTGCAAAAAAGTACATTATCAAAAATATTCACGTTATTTTTTTTTCTGTTGCCCCTGTTTGAGGAGCTTATTTGATGTCTATGGTGGGCTATTGGAGGTGGTAAGGATCCCATGGCCAATGGTTTCCTACATAAATTTTCCTGTCACATAGTGAGTACCAATTGAACCGATCCGAACAAATCGACTGCCAACTCCCTAGTTTATCTACAGCTGTATGCAAATCCTAGTTGTTTATACTTTTACGAACATATTTTATAACATCAAAATTTGTTTTCTTCCAATTTACAGACGTTATAGTTGGGAAGAAGAAGTGATTAAAAATCATCTGAACGAATTACAAAACAAAGGCCTGGTTAAGGCCTTGGGTCATGGAGCTTTCACTCGAGTTACCTACGACGATATTAAAGTGAAAGTAATATGGTGCATTATAGCTGTGAACGTTATTTGTTGATGCTGTAATCATACGAATCTAATGTATTAATTTTACAGATTGTCAAGCAAATGCCAACAATTGTTAGTGCTAAGCAGCCAACTTTTGCGATAATAACGGCACAATACTGTGAAAAAGTAGCTGTGGATGCTCTTATAGAAGACAAAGAAACCTACGTGAGGTACACCACTGTAGGTATGTAAGATAATTGTTGATCATCCGTTTATATGAAATCATTTTTCCCCTATTATTGTCCTTTTTCTTCATTCTCTTTTTTTCTTCTTTTCAATATTGTCATGCCTATTCTTTAGGTGATAACGATAATTTGTCAATCAGCGAACACAGTAATGGTCATATAACTGAACAAACTATTTTTACCACTCGTTTTGGTAAGACATCATCGTATGTGTGGTTGTCTGTCAAACCTTTTTTTTATTGTGAATCGTCTGTTATTCGTAGTTCATGTGATCCATCGAATGTGTATTGTGGCATTATTATGTTTTTGCTTATGGGATTTTATGTTCGTAGATGTTATCGTATTATCTTTGTAGGGATCACATACTGCATATTAAGGTTTGAATTGCCTAATTAAAATTACAGTGACTACTTCTGAAACATTGATGGTTAGTTTAGAAAGACTCAGAATATATCCCTAAAGAAATGTGTCTGTAAATTGTCAGTTTTCTTGTAGTTTAAAAATGTTTGAAATTGTTGGTAGTTTGATACGCATGTATTTGCTCGAAAATATTGATGTTGATATTGATTTAGCATTTTGTCATTGAGAATCGAATCGTATCATTTGAACCATATCCTTTGGGTAGTCATTTAGGAATGTGTATTTCATTTTAAAAGTAATTTTACGTATTTGCGACTAAAGCATTAATTGATTTTCATCACATCATCCACCTTCTTCATTTGAAATTTGTCCGCATAGCTTATAATTATGTTTCGTATTGACTGATATTATTTCATATTGCGAGTGAAAATTAAGAACGTATTGTCAGATGATTTTCAATGATTTGACCTATCTTACCTTGAACGTATGCAGAAATTCAATTGTAAAAATGATCAAATGATCAAATTTTCGGTTTTTATTTTTAGAGGAATTGAGATATTTTAAATAAATCGGTGGGACAGGTCATAATACCATTTTGTCGCAGTAGGCGTAATTAAGTTTTTTTTTTAAATTAATTTTTCCTTTTGATTAAATTAATATGATGAAAACTCTTGTGGGGATGAGACTACTCGTATGAGGTTAGAGGCTTGGCCTCTTGATAACAGTCATCACCATAAGGTGATTAATTTTGTGCACTGCATGTTAAACACATTGTATGTTTCTTTATACTTAATTCCAAGTTCATGCAATATGTTGCAACATCCAGACTAACAAATCAATAGTTCACATTTTGGGTGATGTCACAATCCAGCTTATCAGTGTATTTGCTGTATTTTATCCATTGCTTTAGCAACGATAAAATATGTTGCAATTAGTTATCTCACACACGTATGTATTTTTTTGGTATGTGTCTTTGTGTGCGTATAAGGTGTCAATATATAACCCCAAAAAATTGGCTACAAAATCCTCAGTGTTTGCCAAGGTCTTGGCCCCTCTATACATTATGTATGATATTATGTGGTGAACACGCATTAACAGTAGAAAACCTTCTGTTGTTGAAATATCTTCCACAGTGTAAGGTATTCCACAGTGGTGACCCAGACGTGATTTTTGGCATATGTCGTGGTGCGTTTATACTAAAGTAATACAATGCAATGGCAAGAAACTCTTATTAATCAAAAAGTAAAAATACAATTTTTATAATTTTATTTTTGCTATTAGACAAAAAATACCTTGTTATGGAAGTTTTTGTCTACTAATTGGGAATTCAGACTACCCTTCCAAGATATTATACTTGCTGGGAGGAACAATAGAAGATACTGGATAACTTATGATAGCCTCATCCTCTAACCCCTCCACCTTTGACACACTTATGGGACTTTGAATATTTTGATCTCAAAATAATCAGAGGAATTCTAAATATCATAGATTGTCCTCTGGAAGTAGAGAACAAATATACTTGGTTCTATAAACATGTACAAAATGTTTTTGGTAAAACAAAAAATGTGGTCTTCGACAAAATAATGGGTGGAATGAAGATTGGAGATGACAAACCCTCCATTTTAATGGCTAAACTACAGAAGAAGATGGATCACATAATGGTTCCTTCTGTAAAGGCAACCAATTCTGCAAACAACTTTCCCAACATGTGCAGGCATTGGCAGCTGTAGTGTCAACAATAATAAACACCTCAGCCAATTTAGACTATTTAGCCTAAAGTTCTGATAACCTCTTTAATACATGAATAACTCGCCTTTGATTAGTGTAGTTACAATAGAAAATGGAGAACTTGCACAACTTAGAGCATAAATAGCTCAGTTAACAACTCAAATATGGAATAATATGGATGAGTACGAATAAAACATAAAAACTTTAGAACATTGCAAAGTGACTTAATAACCAGAACATTTTCATCCATGATACTTGTGACAGCAACTTTGCATATGACTGATTGATAAACTCAAAACAATAAAACTAAATTCTAATCAACATTTAATGACTTCTGTAACAGATTCTTATGTAACAAAGTACAGATTATAGGTACTAACAGTTGCAGACTCTCTTATTGAGCCCCTTAACAGTTAATGGTTACAAGAGGCTGTGTAAAATAGTTCTCAGAGATGATTATTAAAGAAGATGACATTCAAAGGTTCTTCATGAAGTGAAGTTAACATTTCATTTACACTAATTATATTAGCGACGAGTTCAAGAGGGGATGAATAAAAAGTTGTGGTGAGAGATAGATGATATGATTGACCAATGAGACGATTGATTATCCTCCCACTTAATTAAGTCTTGGTCAAGATAGTTCATCTAGAAGATTCCAGAAGAGTCTAGGTATATTGTTAGGTGATAAATACCTCCTCTCTTTTAATTGTAATGTGTCAACAAATTTGGCAGGCAAATGAAGATTATGACAAGTACAGATATGAATGTGGGAGTGAGAGAGCTACATTGGCTAATGCAATAATATTCCAATGTGGCGTCTGTATTCTATTTACTGTGTTTCATCGTCATATAGTTGTAGGAGTGAATGACAATTGACTGATGTGAAGATATATGAATATGAGTGTTAATGAGTACAAATATATCATTGCGATACTGATAGTAACAATTCCTGCAAATCTTCTATTGTTTAAGAAATCTTCACTCATCTTACAAGTATTTTCATATTTTAAAGGAAACAACTTTAAATCCTAAATCAAATGAACTTGTGTGATAACTGATTAGAAACAATAGAAAAAATATCAAGTCGAGTTTCTCTCCCTATCAACTGCATCCGTTCATTTTTAAAGCATTACAAATACTGTAGCCTACCTTCCACAACAAAATAATATTTATTTGGCATGAAGCTAAACCCCAAAAAAAAGAAAATAAAAGTTTATCTTTTAAAACCTTGTTTTTAATGTAAACTTATTTACTTTGTGAGATGGTGCTCAAAAAAGAAGTCCGTGCTCAAAACTCAATTTTGAAAATGTGAAAAATTGTAAGACATTTTCTAAAATATCACTTCAAGTGACTGAAAATAGTTTACTTTATATTCACTTTCTATCTTTAATTTGAAGATTGGTATTTGTAGGGACTTTCTGGACTAGAGAGGGGTGAGGGAGGTGAGTTATCCACAGCTAAAAAAATTAATTGGCAAATCAGAAAATTTTATTAGCTGTCGGAAAATGCGAAAATTTTTAACAGACTAAAGACATGAGTTCTAATGGAGACTCATGAAGGATTGATACGTGTATGTAGCACATACACACAACCACACACCTACTTGCCAACAGTTACAATATTGTAAGATGTATGAGTTACAGTCGTAATTCTCGTTTTGACCCCTACTAGAGTAATAGACCAAGCACTAATATGTTTACACATTAAAAAGAATAAAGGAGAAGATAAACAATTCGATCTGGATATAAGGTATAATTTTTTTTTTCGACAAATTCGAACATTCCCCCCTTGAAAAATTCTTTTGGAACGTCATTGGGTATTTGATATCATATCCGTGTTGAAAATGGGTTTTGTAGTAGATCTTATTTCTTTGTCGTCGTAATTTCAATTTATATTAGGTGATATGAGATTTTCTTAATACTTGTGTTAAATCATGAATAAGAATGAAAATGATGAGCGAAATTTCTTAAAAGAAGATAGTGCGAATGATTGAAGCCATAAATCAGTAATTTAGTAGTTTATGTTACTGCGTATTATTCAAAGAAAATGTGCCAATGCCAATAATTTTTATCCGAGAAATGCTATTATATTCTTCTGAAGGGTTTTCTGCTTTTGTGAAAAACGGAATCGTATTAATGGGTATAGTTGTAATGACCGAATACCTAAGCCCAAGTTTTCATCATCATTTCTGCGACCGACTGAAACTACTCTCCACTTTTGGAACCAATGCAGGTTCTTTATATATTAAAAACTTTTGTTTGTGTGATCGTCGAATTCTAATTCTGCTAAAAAAAATGATTAATGAGCACTTGCTAATTCATTTTTACAAGTTTTTATTGATTCATTATTATTTATTGCTGTACTTATTTGATAAAATTTTAAAATAGTTCTTCGGTTTTTTGGTTTTCAAAAATTTCAATATCAGTGTATGCTATTTTCTTCGTTGGTTAATAAGAGTATCATATTACTTTGATATTTTCAATTCTTAAGCTTCTCGTAGGAAAGGCTTGTTTAATGTGAATTTTTTGAAAGCTTCTCTTCCGAGTTCGTCTAGTGGGAATGGTTCCATTTTCTGTTTTGTTATAATTTTTGATAAATTTTTTCATTGTCGATTTTTGATTTCAGGTGAATCGAATATTTACACTTTGGGAAATATTGGTCCTCATAGAGTGGTGTGCACTAAATTACCCACGGTCGGGCACACTAGAGAAGCAATGATAGCAGCTGGAAACACCACCACACGATTATTAGGTGGAGTTTTTTCTTTTTCGTCGCGATCGTTATCGGTGCTGGTATTATTTATTCATTTCGGTATTTGGTACGATTGTGTAACCAGATTTTTATGAATACTATGGATTACTTTTCATTCTTTCGTCGTATCAATTCTTAAAATAATTTTAAAAAACTTGAAAATAATTTGGTTGTTTACGAAAGAAGATAAAATTTTTGATATTTGTAAAACATCAAAAATAATATTTATAAGGTGTCTGGTTGGCGTAACGGATAGGTTGTATCCTCAAGATTCCTGGTTCGAGACCCACAGCCGCCAATTTTCTCGACCCAGGAAAACTCTATTCGATTAACCCCGTCCTGAACACCAGAGAAATTTAGCCCGAAGAGTAGTTGAAAGATCCGATGTGTAATTTATTGAAAAATGAAAATTGAAAAAAAAAAAATTTACTGGGAAAAAATGTCGGTGATTTCTCAAACTGAGGGTCAGTCTTTTTAAATATTCATGTATAACTTTGAAATCAAGGTAACTAATTTTGTTGTTAGTATATATACCTTGCTTGAAATTGAATGATTTATTTTACTTCATTTACGGTGGAACATTTGTAGAAATAAAGCCGATATTGAGATTTTTTGAAAATTTTCCATAGCATTGTCATCAACATTTTTCTTCCAGGTACATTCCAAAAAGTTGATTATGTAATATTGGTCGGTGTCGGTGGAGGTGTTCCTCATTACACAGATTACAAAAAACATGTTCGTTTAGGGGATGTTGTTGTTTCATACCCTGCAGATGGCAAAAGGTATGATACAAATTATAAACAATTTTTCGGAGTACTAGTATGTTGAGTAGTCATTTGATTTGTAGTCGTTTGTGTGCTTCATTATACAAAACATTTATTGCAGTATTGTTTGCAAATGCTTAGCATATTAAAAAAATTGAAGTTTCTTCAAATTTTCAAGTATTTGAAATTTAGAATTTTCGCATCAATTTGAATTAAAGAGACTTGTATCTTTTTGTTTTATTTATAAAACATGTTAGGGATAATATGGTGAACATTCACTTAAAATACATATCAATAACTATTCATTACTTATTAGTACCAAAGGAAATTTGAAAACCTAAAAATATTTTTAAAAAAATATTTTATTTTTAATCCGACTAATTTTAATTTTTTTATCATAATAAATAAAACTTCCCTGAAGTTTTTTTATATTTTCAATCCACTATCTACTGTTGTGAATTGAGGTTATTGCTTCAATCATGTTTACTACCTCATTTCATTTTAAAATACAAAAATTTTAGCAGGTGCCTGAAATGATTGAAGATTTGTTTCGATGACCACATTCAGAGTTGCAATTATTTTGTCGGTAGTATCGGTGGTATTTTGAAAGAAAAACTAAAACTAAAATAACTGTTTATTGAACCTATTTTTCGTGTATCGGCAATGATGAAATTCTATGTCATCAGAGAACTATTTTTTCAAAACTTTTTCTTCGTACTTTTTACTGCATACATTATAATATATTCAGACCTATTGTAGGTATTTAACAGTTTTTCCTAATCTGAATAATGTTCACGTGTCGCTAATTAAGTTTTAAATCTTCGTTTAGGTATATTTACACATATTGTGAGAAAGCAAGGCATGATTCCAATAATGGGACGTACGAATTCGAAACCAAGGAATATTGTCCCACAGATACGTTACTTCAACAAATTGCGCTCAAACTGAAAACGCAGGTATTTTCATTTCTCTAATAAGTGCGTTTGATGTTGCAGATGTAATGTCAAATTAATACAACCCGTATTTATACAGCATGAAAGCAATCCTGACAAATCAGCTTGGTTAAATTTTTTATCCGAGGGGGAGAAGTTATTGCAAATTGAAAATCATCAAGATTTTTCCAAACCTTCGACAGAATCAGATAAATTATACATGTGCATTGGTGAAGGAGCCATCATCGAAGTTGCTCATCCTGTTTCATTAGATAACAATGATAGGTAAGGAAGAAGGTAAAGAGCAGTGTAATGAAACACCTTTGTAAAATGCAGGAAACATGCCCCTTTTGTAATAATTTCAAAAACATATTAATTGGAATCATCTATTTTAAGTGCTGAACCTCTTAGAAAAGACACAATTATTTTGTACATATTTCTGAAATTGTAAGTAATTTTCTCATAGAATTAAATTTTTAATTTATCCAATTTTTTCTTTCTGCTCTAACGTATTTCTTATTTTTAAAAACAATTATAAAACAAGAAACATTCAATGAATGCACCAAAAAAAATGAAATAACATCGTTTAACTTTCCATCATTTTCTGTCTGTGGAATTCAAAAATGTTTTCTGAATAAGTAGATATTTCAAGTTGAGTGTTTCTAGTTTTTAGAAAAAAATTTTTTCGAAATATGTATGCCAAGCTCTAAAAATTAAATGAAAAGAGGCTTTGACCTTGAAGATTTAGCTTAATCGGTTAATTTTTTTTTCTTAATAGGTCCAAGGATATTCCGCGAATCCATGTCGGACCTATAGCATCTGGTCGAGCCGTATCCAGAAACGAACAACTTCGACAAGCATTTGCCCTGCATACATCCGCCTTAGCCTTTGATTCCGAATTCGATTCGGTCATTGAATCGGTTATTGGTAGTTGCAGAGAAAGTTTTGCAATTGTTAGAGGCATCGCCGATTACAGAGACGGCACGAAGCGATCAGAATGGCAACCGTTCGCTTCGATAACTGCGGCTGCCGTTGTCAAAGCCATAATCTGCTCGATTGCAGAATCGAATGCGTAATTTTCTCGAATTATGTGGTTTTTGTTTCTGTGTTTTGTTATGATTATTTACATTTTGTTATTTATTTTTCATTTACTTTTGTACTTTGACATCGCTATTCTAAGCCATTTGTTTTTATATTGTAAGTTCTCATCTTTAGTTACCGTTTGTTTAAGATGTCAGTACTCAGTACGCAAAGTGTAAGCTCGGGATACGAGTTTGATGACTCTTTGTTTTCATTTTTCATGTTTTCATGAACTGACATAGCCTCGGTGCCCTTAATGGACGGCAATCCTAGAGAAATAATTTCGAAAGTAGTTTGGTCTCTTGCTTATGAACACGTTTTCTTCATGTTTCGTATAATATTCATATAATATTCATTGCAAATTTAATAATTTATTAAGACTACCTATATCATAATATCTAGTCCACAGTTATTCCAATTCTCTATGAAACACTTCAGTGCGATATTCTCGACCACTAATAAAAATGTCATTTCTCATTACGTATTACTTTTGTACATTTTAAAACTTTTCGTTAACATGCGACTCCAGTTGAATCATTCGGAGAAGAACAATTCCATTTCTTAGTCCAGATTTCATTCTCAAAAATTTCTCTACTAGTGCGCCTCTGTTGAGCATATTTTTTTATAATTTTAGTTTTTATACTTTTATTAATTTATTTAACACCGTTTGGGAACAGAATTTAGACTTAGTTTTTGGTTCGCACGTGGATAGACCAGTGAATATATACCGACTTTGTCGCTAAAGCATTACCAGAGCATATTTGGATTCCTTACCCTGTAAATGTAATGTTGATAAATATGCCACTCTCATTGGTTGAAATTTTCAACTTGTATTAATGCCTTATCAATGTTCATATTTTTGAGTGAATTTTAAAGTGAAATTTTTAATTCCTTTTGTATTTTTATTTTTATTTTTAAAGAAATGGGCGTGCCCCAGTTTCACCACATGGCTGAAAAGCAATGGAAAAAATTTTAATAAATTGTAGCGATGGATGAACGAGTGTGTAAACTTGTCAATCACCTAGTGGGCCAGTGGATGTGTAGACCACAAACTTACTTTCTATACTCACAGCTTTACATTTTTTCTATATTGCCAAATTTCATACTGAGGTAGGCTCACACCCACACATCTACAAAGAACACGCTCCGCCTTCCATTGTTGTGTGGTGTGCTGTATTTGTTTACATACACACCCACATAAATAAAATGAATGAATTCGTAAGTTAGGGTTAAAAACGAGTTTTAAAAAAATACGCTTTTATAATTTGAAGAAGAAAATAACGGCGAAAGAATAAATAAAATTTCTCACTTTTGTTTTCCAGACAGAAACAAACAAAAATTGAAAAAACAACTGATAAAAACGGATATAAGTGTATGTGTGTGTGCATGACGCAACACGTAAAAGCAGCGCTGGAATTGGTCATCCGATGTACTTCAATAAATTGAGTGAGTAGAATAAAAGCGTATAAAAAGTGCAATTCTTGATTCAATCCTATAACCTACAGTGTACTAGCATTCACTCTAATCCACTACATTATGAAGCAATTTGAAAAATCATTGTATAATTTCATGTATTTAATGAAAAATAGAAATAATCCTGATAACACGTTGAAAATTTCAGCCAATGAGAGTAGCGTATTTATTAACATTACATTTACAGGGTAAAGAATCCAAATATACATTTGTTGCGAGTGTAATTCAATACTTTTAAATTACCTCAACAAATAAGATAATTTCTGAATATTATCTTTTATTAATATTTCACTTTAATTATTACAAAACACTTTTAGAATTATACTTATTACTATTTCTTAATACTAGTGAAACCTAATGTCCATAACAACTAGTATGGACCCTAACACTCGACTGTAGGTTTAGGAATGATCATGTCTTTGAAATGAAGATATTACATTACTTTCGTTTCCTTTGTTTCAATCAAATATGGCCGACCAAAAAGGTGGCGTGACATAGAACATCTGCCAAATATGATGACACATAATTGTCAGCATATCTGGTGGTGTCTGATCGTGAGAAGCTAGGTGAAATATAAACAGCTATTATTCCGAGAATTAGGAATAGTAGTTGCCTATAATTTGTTCGACACGTTTTTGTAGATGAACTGAATCGTCTGCAAAAACGGGATGGAACAACATTACCAAAGGGCCAGGATCGCAGTTGCAGGTTAGGAGCATAGAGTAGTACTTAAATGTAATAAAGGATATTTGTGAGAAATTCTTATTAATGTTAATTGGCCTAAATACGAGAGAACAAATTTGAATTCAGTACTGAAAGGATGGTGACAACTCTTCAAAAATGGTGCCATTTTTTGTAGCAGTGTTTAGATGGGCTTGCTTCCTCTTATTATATTTAATACTCTGTGGTTAGGATGTTACAGAGGTTATTGTGACGCTCTTTTCTAGCAGGCTAGTCATATGGACTTTTACTAAGTAGCCTCGTATATATATATATATATATATATATATATGTGTGTGTGTGTGTGTGTGTGTGTGTGTGTGTAAGATCGTTTGAAAATCTCACGAGAGAGTAAACGACTTGGATGAATTTAACTTTATTGAAAATACAGTAAATTCAAAAACGAAGTTGTTTCACATAGGAAAGTGTACAAAGTATGAAAGCTAAAACAGAATTAAAGTGCATGAACTGGCAAACGTACGATGAATGAGAGCAAAAATGACTGTAACCTGTATGAGAGATGGACAATAGAGCGATAAGGAAGTGTAGAGCGTGAATAAACGATAAGCAAGAAAGAATAAGAAGATAACGTAAGAGAATCTTTTTATTTTACATCCCCCTTCCCCTCTCGTTTAAGAGCGGTTGAAGTGAGAATGCAAAGAAAAGGAGAGTGAAAAAGATATGAGGAAGATAAATGAGCAGGTCACTGCCTTACAGGTTTTTTGTACGGTAACATTTTACTCGCATGGTATAAACGCATACCTAAATGGCCATTGCTAAGCTTAATTTCAAATACATTATTCGAGATACGATTAACAATAGTATACGGTCCAATACAAACGTTGTCAAGCTTGTCTCAATTCAACTTGTTACCATTATCAATAAGTACAGAATCACCTATATTAAACTCGATCGCCGATTTATTTTTATCGTATAAACTCTTATTATACTCGTGATTGCGAAGAGTGTTCTGAAAGGCTAACTTGTGATCAGTGGCAAGATCAGGGGGGGAAACCAAACAGGATGGGATGATATCATCAGTGATACCGGACATGAGTTATTGAGGAGTGAATTTAGTAACGGTATGCGGAGTTTTATTGTACTGACTAATGCATTGCACAGTATTAGTAGTCGAACTCCTTTTAGGATTGGCATTTTTGTCATGCTTTGCGCAGCGAAGCCGGTTCACCAGGGTCTGATTCAAACGTTTGTTCAAACCATTTGAAGATGGACTGTCCACCACGGTATACACATGACGGATGCCTGACAAGAAACAGAAATTGCGGAATTCATCTGTATTGATCTGTCAGAAGCGTACCTATCGGGTGACACTTCTGAACAGAATCAACCAGCGAGATCATATCCCTGGCAGACTGTCCCTTAGAACATGGAATGTATGCATAATGTGAAAAATGGTCGACTAAGATATGAAGGTACTTCGCAGTCGAGTTATTACCTACAAAACCACCAATTGTATCTAGTGACATGATTTGGAAAGGTGCCGTAGCAGGGCCGACAAAACCCATCCCGCCGCTTCGCTTACATCGATGAGACTTATTACAAGCCCAAACATGGCAAGATCTACAAAAATCACAAACATAATGGTATAAATTGGGAAAAGTGAATAATGCACTAATAATTGCTAATACATGTTGTGGCCCAACATGACCATAAATAGAATGTACATCATGAGTTAACTTCTTACAGGATTTGTAATCTAAAAGTATCTCATAATGACCACGTACTTTGCCAAAAATTACTCCGTGTTTTAACAAGTCAGAATCTAATGTATCTACATTACGCTGAAAAGAAGTTATTTCACCGAGGCTAAGAAAATTCAAAATTGGAATAATACGTTCAGATGGGGAATTTTCAGGAGAGGATTCGAGGATGGGATTACGAGAGAGGCAATCAGCTTCGTTATTCTCAGAACCAGGACGATAAAGGATTTTAAAGTCAAATTGGAGAAGCTCTGAGGCTAAATCACTTAGCTCTTTGTCCGGCCGAGCCTTCAAATTGAGGTTTTGGAGTGGCTTGTGATCGGTAATAATTTTGAAATGGCGCTCGATCAACCAGAAATGCCAATAACAGACGACCTCGCAGATAGCGATACTTTCAATATAGATTGCTCCCTTTTTTATCTGTGTGGGGGACAATTTTTTTGAGAAGTAAGCGACGGGTTTCTGCAACGGTATAGTTGTTACAAATAAACACAATAGTAGTTTAAGAGTATATTATTATAAAAAGGTGAACAGATTATTACAAAGTATGAACAACGTAAGAGTAATAATGAATTGATTAATAATAGATGATAATATACAGAACATTAGACTATTTATAAGGGTGAAGTTCGAGTGATTTGAATTGGGTATTGTGGGAGATATGAATATGATTGGTTGTTTGAGGAAAACGTATTTTAGGTAAAACCAATGAAATTAAAAGGAAATGACAAAAAGTAGGAGAGTTTAAGAAATTAATAAGAATTGGAATTATTGCAAGGTATTGAAATATATTCGTAGAAAAGATGACATCATGGAATATAGATGAAAACAGTTTATGGTGTACCGGAGGTGATGTCATCAGACAAGTCAAGACTTGAAAGAAAAGTTTGAACTAGTCTTAAATGACGTGAATGAAAGGAAGTGTAAGTAGATGGAAATATGAAGAATAATGTGGGAAAATACGAATTAATAAAGTACGAGAATATATGAAATAATATGTATGAAAATATCATTACAGTTTCTCAAGTCCGTCATCTCGCTCCTGTTTGAGTACTGCCCCAATTCCCACTCCACTGGCGTCGGTGTGTATGGAAATAGGCTTAGTATGGTCAAATACAGCCAAAATCGGCGCAGACGTTAAAAGGGTCCTCACTTTATCAAAACTATCTTGACAAGCGGAAGACCAGGAAAAGGGAACATTTTTCCGGAGAAGATTGTGGAATGGTTCAAGAAGAGTGATTGAGTTGGGAATAAATTTTCAATAAAAGTTTATTTTACCGAGGAATTGACAAACTTGTTTCCTCGAGGAAAGAACAGGAAAGGAGTTTATGGCTACTAAATTGTCTTGGAGAGGTTGAACGGAATTCGGCTTGAAAACGTGACCGAGATATTGAATGGAGGGAGCGGTGAAATTACACTTTTTAAAATTAAGGCGAAAGCCCTCTTCATAAACCGCAGTAATTAACATTTGAATATGACGAACATGCTCTTCAAAAGAATAAGAGAAAATGAGTATGTCGTCTAAATAATTTACGTAAAACGAAGATAGATTACGTCGCTTAAGAATACCAGCTAAAATGCGTTGAAATACTGCCAGAGCATTTTTCAGTCTTAATGGCATCAAACACCACTCGTAGTGACCATGTTGTGTTACAAACGCGGATTTATACCTATCGGATTTACGGATCAGAATTGACCAAAATGCTGTGTTTATGTCTAACACGGAAAACCAAGTGCAACCACGAGTGCGAGTAATAATTTCATCAATCAGGGGAAAGGGCTGACTCTCAGGTATAAGCAATTTATTTAATGCACAAAAATCAATACACATACGAGTCTTAACCTTCATAGCAGACAGGCCATCTTTCCTGAATTGCATGGTAACAGGGGACGCAAACGGAGACTTGGATTCGGTAATCATACCATTAGCCAGTAATACACCACATTGTCTTTCTATCTCCTCCTGGTCCTCAAAAGTACATCTATAAGGTTTTTTTGCAACATAAACACTTTTTTCCAAATTAATCGGGCATTCGTACTTCGTAACGTTGCCAACATCAAAGCATCCTTTGCAAATGTAAAATTGTTTTTTCGATTAATTTACAAATTTCAACTTTACAATTTACGTTAAGATGCGAAGTCTTTTTATCAAACATCTCTTCAGTCATGTAATCGTTCCAAAAATTATTAATTGAGACGTTGGTTTTTACGCAATTGATTACGTTAATTCTCGATACATGCTGATTAAGTTTTAAATTATGGTCCAACGATAAACCAAAAACGGGGATGAGATCAAGACCAATAATAAAATCAAACTTTAAAGTTGGAGAGTTGAGAATGTACAAGGGTACTCTCTTAGAGATGGTAAAGATCAAAATGTCAAGCATCGTAATGCCCAGAATGGAGCCCTTGCCGCTTGGCATGTTGAAAGACAATTTTTCCAGAACATACTTATAATCTTTCATTTTCTGTAGAGCGGAATACGTGATAGCAGAGGTATTCGCGCCCAGATCATAAAGACCAGTCCAAAATTTTTTGCCTACTTTCACTTTCAACACGACAAACGAGGGCTTCACTCGTTTTTTAAATGCTCTTGGATTTCCTCCTGTAATTCCTCGACTTCGACACTGCACCTCTTTTACGTTTACGTTATAATCGGGTTATGACTGAGGACTATCCCTACGGGAATTATCACGAAGTTTTGTTTTTACAATCTTTCTCAAAATGAAATCGGTTGTCAAACCCTTTCTTTTTGCAGTACGGGCACGGGAATTTTGGACGTAGGGAAGAAATGGCCGATGTGGTGGGCTTAGAACTAAACAAATTAGTAGTAGTACGCGTAATCAGACGATCAAGTGAAGAAATAATCGAAATAACTTTACAGAGAGATGGGTCATCTGCCAATGATACACGTTCCTGCAGGTGAGTTGGAAGGCCAATGATAAGATGCGCGATTTTGTCTAACTCATGCATCTTAGGGTTGAATGAAATCAGCATGTTCAACTTGGTTTGAATGTAATCATTGAGCGAGCCTTGAATGAAACAGTAAGCGAAAGCAGAACGAGCAACGGCGATACCTTTCTGACCAAAGTTTTCCAGAAAACTTTCTCGCCAGAACGACCAAGACATAGATAAATTTGAAAGGCGCATTGTACCAGACCATTTTTCTGCGGCGTCGACAAGAAAAAGGTGAAGTACTTTTCAATACGACAATTTGGCGATAGTCAAACGTTTACACTCGGACTCAAAGATTTCCAGCCAGGCCGAAGCATTAGAGGCACCAGATTTGGACCCACTGAATTTTGTGATTACGACGTCCTTAACGATTGACAAGAGCGAACAAGGTGGAGGAGTAACGTTAGAAGCATCAACAGGTTTAATGGGACTTGCCTTATGACCATCGTCTTCGAGTTCATCTAAAAAAATGCCACTGAAGACGAGATTTCCGACTTCATCAATATATAGCTTAGCGACAGCTTCGGGTAACAGGACTCTGAACAAGCGTGTTTTCCATCTCGGTTTCAATTCAGATCTCTTCGCAGCCGCAGCAGCAGCAATCGCAGACAATTGATCGTGGTGAATCAGATCCTTATGAGAGTCAGGAAATGTGTAAGTAACTTCATCCTCCTTGTCATCCAAAAACTGCATAGCATACAAATGCGTGATGGTAAATTTTGGGTCAGTCAGTTTTGGTTTTGCCCGTAATGTAAAGCAAACTTTACAAGAAATAGACGGCGTAGCGGACAGCGTCATAATAAAAATAATTTTTTTTTTTTCACAGGTGAAATAAAAATCACGGAAAACAAAAAGTTTTTGAATTTGTAAGATCGTTTGAAAATCTCACAAGAGAGTAAACGACTTGGATGAATTTAACTTTATTGAAAATACAGTAAATTCAAAAACGAAGTCGTTTCACATAGGAAAGTGTACAAAGTATGAAAGCTAAAACAGAATTAAAGTGCATGAACTGGCGAACGTACGATGAATGAGAGCAAAAATGACTGTTACCTGTACGAGAGATAGACAATAGAGCGATAAGGAAGTGTAGAGCGTGAATAAACGATAAGCAAGAAAGAATAAGAAGATAACCTAAGAGAACCTTTTTATTTTACATATATATATATATATATTTATATTATGAGGATTTTCCTTTTTCTACATGTGATGTATTTCACGCACATTACCACACATAAAAGTTAAAACCAATTAAGCCTGAAGTAGATTAATACTTTATGTATTCAGCTTCCTATGTATGACATTTTACTCTCACTAGCACAGTAACCTATTGATCGGGCATACCTAGTAAACAAAGTAGTATATATACATTGCTAGCAGGTATGTGCATGAGGGTGATGAGAGATGAACCATTGTCTCATTTATCTATTCCTTACATGTAACATCAATAGGGAAAATAAAGTGCTGCGTATTTTTTTTTATGAAACATAAAATCTTGACTTATTTCAGCATTTTTTAAAATCATATATGTCACATAATAAAAAAACCCTCAACAAAAAAAAATATCTCTGTTGACCAATGACAAAAAAATTTCAAAAATCAATTGCCCGGCTCTAGATTCGAACTCACCTTTCCAAAATGATAGTCTGCTATTTAACCACTTGGGAATAGGGGTAACTGAAAATATTTGCTTGTCATGACAATACAAACACTCAATCAAATAAAACTACAGTAAATTTACTTGTTTCATCCTATGTATGTGTGAGGAGATTGGTGAACATTGAATCATATTTCTGTGCAAATAACCACTAAAGAATATAACAGGATGAGTTTATGTTTAATGAGGCAAATGAGAACAGTAAGATACTACATTGAGTCATGTGGGTTGAAAAGGTAGAGTCCTCACTTTGTTACAACAGTGTATGGAGATGTAAGAAAATATAAAAGTACAATTAATGTATGTTCAGTGTTACCAAATATATATTGAAGTTATAATAAACGGGTTATTCATGTAGGACGCCGCAGTATGTGCAAGTGTACAACTACGTATAGACCTCTATGTGTGTGTGAGCCAAGCTCAGTATTAAATTAGATTAGTAGTGGTGAGTTACTAACCGTGAACCAAAAACGTGTTTGCCCTATGTAATGTAAGGACAGGCCACACAACCTACCAGGGAGTGTACAAGTACACTCGTCACCACTGGTAGGAAGTCGCCACAATTCATATAAAATTTTAAAATAATAAAAAATAAAATAAATACAATACACTAAAAAAATTCAAATTTTTAAAACATTGGTGTACAATATACATAATTTGTATGATTTGTAGGGCGTGTAACCAAAACATTTTTGAGGTTATAGGTACTGGGAACCAATAAAAATTTATATTGGTTACTTGTTACTGGTTATTAGTTAAAAATGGACTTATTTGGTTACTGGTTATTGTTCTGTTAATCAAAACAACTTTTATGGTTATTGGTTGAGACAAAATTTGTTTTAAAATAGACAAAAAAAAACTTTTTTTGGGTTAAATTATAAATAATTGATAATTTTTCAGGAAATAATGGGTAATTTTTGAAAAGAATAATCAATAATACTGATATTTCAACAAAAAAAACTGATAAAAACTGATTCTTTCTAGTTATTGTTCTAGTTAATGGCTTCAAAATTTTGTGGGAATTAGTTACGTGAAATTTGTTTGTTTTGGTTATCAGTAGGGCTTGTAACCACAACCATAACCAGAACAATAACCCCTAAAACCGAAACAAATTGACAACATTGATTTGGGAACTGATAACCAAAACAAAAACTTTCACTTAACTAATAATCAATAACCAGTTCCCATAAAATGCTGAAACCTTTAACCAGAATGATAAGTAGAAAGAATTGGTTTTTATTGATTTTCACAAAATATCAATATTATTGATTATTATTTTCAAAAATTATTAATTATTTCCTGAAAAATTATTAATTATAGATAATTTGACCTCGAGAAAATTTTTTTATATATTTTACCCCAAATTTTGTCTTAAGCAATAACCAGTAACCAGAAACCAATATAGATTTTTATTGTTTCCCAATAACCAATAACTACAAAAATGTTTTGGTTATAAGCCCTAGTTATCAGTTCCCAAATCGATGTCAATTTATTAAAATTTTTAGTGGTTATTGTTCTGGTTATGGTTGTGCTTACAAGTCCTAGTTTAGTAACATGAAAAGAATACACTCAAAATTAAATCTTAAAAAAATTGTAATTAAACAAAATAAATAACATTTTTGCAAATGTGACTGTGATACCAATAAAAATTTGTCAATGGGGTTTTATTAATTAAAGATCAAGATTATTTTCAATTACAAATATAGTTTAGCTGAAAGAAATAGTTTAAATACATTGTGAAAATAGTAAGTATGAGTTTATTTTATTTTGATATTTCATTACAATTGATATTCAATATTTAATTTTAACTTTATCGAAGTTCAATGATATCGAGAATAAGATTATGAAAACAGCATGGTAGGTACTAATTTTCAGGTAATTTTGATTTTTATGTATTAAGTTTTGTGTAAATTTGTTTTTGTTAGTTGAATTTTTTGATTTTTTCTTTGTTTTATGTTGCTGTGTGTGAATTATTTCCAGTTTGCGATGTTTTTGAAAACTGTTGAAGAAAGAATTTGAAAAATGAAAATGCGAAGTCTTAGAGGAAGAGAAGAAATAAAAAAGTCACAAATGCGGTATTTTGATATTAAGATGTTTTGAAGAAGTTTGAAGTTTCCAAGATTTGTTCTTCGAGGTAATTATATTTTGATTTATCAAGAGATTTTGTCATTATACCCACAACTTGATTTTGTAAGCTAACTGTTTTAAATTCTGTAACTTTGTCTTGAAATTCTTCTAAAATTTTGTAACATTTAAGCATGAGAGTTCTAGCTCATTTTTGAATTCCTCCTGAACATATAGTTTGTGTAGAAATATTATCTTCACTTATTTATGCAGGTTTTATCTGATTAAAGATTTCCTTCATCAATAGCTAGATAATTTTCTGGTCATCTAATGCATCAAAGATTGCTATAACTTCTGTTGCTGTTGATGAGGTTGCCATAATGGATTGTCTGTGAACTGACCAGTTAATGAAATTGCCATTGGGAAAGATCAAGAATTCTGATACCAATTTACCATGAGATAAGTTATTTAAATCTATTATTTTGTCTTTAACATCTGGTGCATAAGATGCATCGATAAATGCTTCTATATGTTGACCTAATGATCGATATTGTAAAATATATTGTTTGGTGTTGTTAACATAATAGAAAATTCTTTTGACCTAGTGTTTCGTTTGCTTGGTGAGATTGTTTTGAAATTTTGAAAAGTAATTCACTCTGAAAGATATATCGGGTTTGGTTAGTTGTGAAAGATATAATAATGCTCCAATCATTTCTCTATATTCTGTATTATCAGTTCTTTCCTCATAATTATTTATTTGTAAGTTGATTTCCATTGGTGTTGATGTATGTTTGGCTTGAGTGAGATCAAATTTGTTAAGAATTTGGCTGATATACATTGGTTGAGATAATCTAATAATTTTATTTGGTCTATCTCTTGAAATTTCAAAACCTAAAAAAAAAATTTGGTACATTGATAATTTTCATGTAAATTGTTGTTGAAATTTTTCATTTATTTCTCCAATTATTTGTATACTTTGTGTTACCAGGAGTACATTGTCAATGTATGTTAAAAGGAAAGTTTTGTTATTTAGGTTATCCTAATGAGTATATAAACAAGGGTCAATTTTAGATATAACAAATCCCATTTCTGTTATTTTTTGATCGAGTAGTTTATACTATGATTTTGATGCTATTTGGAGATAATACATTGCTTTTTTAAATTTGAGAATCCTATTGGATTCAATTTTCATTCCTAATGGTGGTTTTAAATAAAGATTAACTGGGGAATTAAGATAGGCTGTTTTAACATCGTATTGAATTAAGTGATAATCGTATTTATTTGCTATTGAATGCATCCATCTGATTATCCAACATGAGACTACTGGTGTGAATATTTCTCCTAATTGGTATTCAGTTCTATCTTTAAATCTCCAAGCTAGTAATCTTGCTTTTGGTTTATGATAGCCTTTTTCAACTGGTTTAGTTACAAATACTCATCGTGTGTCTATCAATTTAGATTTTTTTTCATAAAGTACCTCTTCCCATACATTCATTTCCTTTACAGATTTAAGTTCTTCCTGAATTACTAGTTTCCATTCATTTTTAAAAGAGTTTTGTTCTATTTTGTAAATTGTTTTTGGTATACAATCTTCAATAAATTTTTGTGTTATATAAAAACTATAGGAGGTATAATTTTTTTATTTTTGATGTAATCTGAGGGTTTTACTGTTAAATCATTTTCAAAGTCAGTTAATGATGATACTTTTATTTTTATCATATTTAACATCACAGGCAACATAATATTTAGTTGAAAAGGAACCTCTAAAGCAATATCCTGTTGTGATATAACCCATAAGTATATTTTTCTCTGATTGATGTGAGAGTTTAGGATCTATTTTCTTTTGTTCTTCTTTATTTTGAGTTGTTGCATTTCTTTGTCCAATTCCAATCAGGATATGTCTAAAAGCAAGTGAACCAAAAGTTTTAATGTAATTTAGTTTTGGTTTTCTATTAAAAAACATTTCAAAAGGAGTTTTAAATTTGGGATTTGATTTAGTTGGAGATCGATTTATTAAATAAGCAGCCGTTGTTGCTGCATAGGCCCAGAATTTTAGATCTAAATTACTATCAAAAATCATTGCCCTATTTCTTCTCATTATTGTTTGATTTTGGCATTTGGCAATTCCATTAAGTTCCAGTGAATATTGAACTGTTGTTTCTGAAGTGATTCCTTGTTCTTGACAAACATTCAACATTCTGCTATCTGCATATTCTTTTGCATTATCTAATCTGAATGTGCCTATCAGTGTGTTGGGAAATTTATTTTTCATAGAATTAACTACTATTTGAAAATAAATAAATGCATCATTACAAGAAACTATTGGTATAACAAACATAAATTTTGAAAAATGATCAATGAATGTTAATAGATTTTTTGATCCTGAATTGAAGGTGAAAAATGTCCCATTATATCTAAAGAAATTAATTGGAGTTTCATATTAGGATTTGTTTGAAAAGGATTATTACTTAGTTTATTATTATTTGCAGTTTGACATGTTTCACAATTAACAAATTTGTCATCTTTAAATTTCAATGAAGGTGGTATACTCATTGATAATTTTTGCAATAACTTTAAGTATTTTCTATTTATGTGTCCTATCCTTCTATGCCACAAGAATTTTTGTTTTTCAGAGGTAATATTTGTATAATGTATTACTTGGTTTTTATTATCATTATTTTTGTTTATGGTTTCATTTTCCAATTCAAAATTTTGGTCAAAGTTATTAATTTGGTTATTTACCTCTGGATTTTCATCTATATTATTTTCATCATTATTAATGTAATTAAGAAATTTGAAGTTATTATTTTCATGTCTTTCAGTGTTAATATCATTATCAACTTCTATTTGATCATGGTTTATATTTTCAAAATTGTTTAATAAGTGATCATTATTATTATTATTATTATTATTATTATTATTATTATTATTATTATTATTATTATCGAAAAATTGATCTTCATTTTCATTTTCTATTTTGTAAATTTTTAAATTTTTACCCCCCTGAGGTGGATATTCATCATTATTTTCTATATCAAGTGATATTTCACAGTCATTCCAATCTGTATTTTGTGGATTTTGATCTTCAATTCTTTCCTCAACTTCAAAACCATTCCATTCTCTTGTGTTTTCTGACTTTGTTCTATTTCTTCTTCAGTTTCCAATTCTGTTTCATAATCTTTCCATTCATCATCTTGAATTACTGGCATACATATTTTCTATTTTTCACCTACTATTAACTAATAATTTATTACAAAAACTTTGTCATTTTTGACTGCTGAAATTAATACCTTCTTCATTTCAATAAAATAAATATTGGCTATATCTTCGCCTTGGTCAATATTTAGCATGCCTGCTTCTGTTACTCTAATGCCTAATAATATATTGTAATTTAAATATGGTACAAAATGAACATCTAATAAACTAATAATTTATTGTTGAATAAATGAATTTTCAACTGAGATTGACATTGTAACTATATGTGTTGCATATAGAAAAGCTTCTTTTAGAGCGCAAATTAATTTTACTGGTTTAACAAATCTTTGAATATCTTTTAATTTTGTTATATCTGATGTCAAATGAACTTCTAATCCTCCATTTAGTAATGTACTTTTAGCTAAATTTACATCATTAAGGTCTTGATTCTTTTCAATTAGTTTGTCTATTAACCATCTATCATTGTTTTCAAATTTTTTAACCATAAAACTAATTCTAATCTGATGTTCTTATTGTTTTTGAGATTTTTTATTATTAAAGAATCATTAAAAATCCAGAGATTGAAGAAGTTGTCGTATTTGAACAAACCAAAATTTTTGTTGATATTTCTTTCCAATATGTTCTCTTTTCAGCATTTGTCAAAGTCAGATTCCAGTGTTTGGAGTTCTTGGTCATTTTTTTGATTGTTTTGCAAATTGATTTAAAATGAGTTTCCAGCAGCATAGTGTAACCTGGTCAACTTTGTCATCAGCCAAAGTCTTATGGTCATGTAGAAAATATATAAAGTAATTTTTGATAAATACACTTTGCTGGTTTTCAACAAGATAACAAGAAAATGTAACATCTTTTTTTGAAGTAGTTGAAACGTTTACAACTTATTTTTAGTCCGACACTGCTCTTCACAAATACCATTAAATGAATTTCCGTAGCAAAAAATTTCAAAACTAACTGCTCGGAAATAAAACTCAAAAAAATTCAAAAATCAACGAATCTTCAAATCAGTTAACTCCTCACTGAATATTTGAGAAAAAAAAACTTTAAAACTTGAATAAAAAGTGGAAAATCAAATTTTTGTAGCACATTTTGTAACAGAAAAAATAATTTTTGGAAAAAACTGCAATTTGCTATCATGTGAGGAGGTTGGTGAACTGTGAATTGTATTTCCGTGCAAATAACCATGAAAGAATATAACAGGATGAGTTTAGGAAGGCGAATGAGAACAGTAAGATATTACATAAGCTCTGTTTTATAGAATTACATTAACTTACACCAACCTACACCAGTAGGGATATTCCTCAAATATTCAAGTAAAACTTGGTGCAAAGTTATATAACATTCCTACATTTGTAGAATTGCCCTCCTGGTGTAGGTTGGTATAAGTTGGTTTAGTTCTATCAAACAGAGCTATAGAGTCATGTGGGTCAAAAAGGTAAAGTGTTCCCCCTTAGTTATGACAGTGTATAGAGATGTAAGAAGATATAAATGAACAAGTGTATATTCAGTGTTAACAAATATATAACGAGGTTATGAAAGTTACATGGACTGCATCCAACATTTATAAAACTACAGGAACCTTTACCATAATTATGGAGATATTACTTTCCAGCTTTAGATCTCAGATATTAATTTTAATTTTAATTTATTAACGTCTGTGCACTAATTTAATGCATCGATGTATTATCATTTGCAATACATTGCTATCTTGGTACCTATTACTTGGCTCTGATTCATTACAAAAGAGAACATTTATGCCCAAATATAATACATCATTGTCTTGTTATCTAATATTTTTACACTAATACAATACAAAAGAAAACATTTTGGGTACTTGGTACCTTAGCACAATTTCAGCAAAAAACTATAATGACCTAGGTTTCTAAGAACATTTTACACATGAATAGAAATGCTAATTCCTGAAAATTTGTTCCTAGGAATGGGAATTGGGAATTCTCACACCCATCACTGCAATCTAACAAAATCCTGACCCTCTAAAATTTATGGCTAGAAAAACTTGCAGCAGATTTTTCTACAGAACTATCAAAAGTATAGAGTTCTATAGTTTGTAGATATTGCCAAACACATTTCTGTAGCTATAGAAAGATTGCCCAAATGGCTTTCTGTAAGGTAAGCTAAAAAAACCTACAGAATATTACAGACCCTGTAGTTTCTTTGGTTGCCCAAATAGACTTAATGGTGGCAGTGTCAGAGAGTTTCTTATATATATATTGGGAAATTAAGGGTCTACAAGAGCTTTGTTTGATAGGATTACACTAACTTACACCAACCTACACCGGTAGGGATATTCCACAAATATTCAAGTAAAACTTGGCATAAAGTTATATAACATTCCTACATTTGTGGAATAGCCCTCCCAGTGTAGGTTGGTGTAAGTTGGTGTAGTCCTATCAAACAGAGTTAATGAGCACTAATTACACCTCATATTATGACAGACTAAAAATAGGATGATGTATTTTTTCACGGAAAAAAAAGTTTGAATTCATTTTCTGAGAGTGGGAAAGACTAAAATATGGACGATTAGTAATTGTTAGAGGACAATCTTTAAATCCAACCTAATTGTAATGATTAAAACTCATTTTTAAAAGAAATTTTTACATTATAAGATCAAAATATTTCAACCTATTTTTATCCATTATCTTGTTTTCAGCCAATTACTATTTTTGCCACCAGAGTGCGTATCTTTTATTCTTTTTGTTGATTTATAAAAGCCGAACCTAAAATAAATGAGCGTAATTAAAGAGAAACGAGTTTTCATAATCACTGTATATTGCATTACACCATCATGGTGGACATCAAGATTCGAACAGAGTAAAATATTATTGTTACAGTACAACATAGAATAAAAAAATAAATATATCACGGTTAGACAGTCAAGGTAACAACTCATGTTGACTAGGTATATAACTAGGTGCAGATCAGCGACAATGGTCTACAAAGAACATTTAGGACTATATAAATATCGTGAACAGAGACAGTTCATAGACTGTGAGACGTAAATAAACAACACTTTTGCCTCCACTTTCCAATTACAAAACAGAAATAGGCTGAAACACATTGAATATAAAATGTCCTTCAATTATATATGGTTATTCATTTCATCACATACTGTAGGGAAAATGCATTTTGGTGCTGATAAAATGAATGAGCTATGTTATAACTAAATAAACAGGACCAAAACATGCATCAACTTACAAAACATACATACTTATGTAGCAACTGGATGCTGCAGATAAGATAAGGGCTACCAAGTCCCCAGATTTAAATTATTTGAATTTTATTTTTAGATAACATGTCATCTACAGTATACAAATATAGATCATATTCCACTGTAGGGCTCTGCACTGCCATAAATGATGCTGGTTCAATATTTCCTTTGCCTAATTGGACCAAATGCAAGCTGAATTTATCAATGGCCTAGGTTATTGTGTCTTAGCAGAAGGTAATCATTTTGAACAATTTCTGTTATTTTGTATCTTCTAAATCAAAATTATAATCTTTTGCTTATGTATGTTTTGTTTTGTTTTTGTGGTGTGAGAGAAGATCTTTTGTTGAAAGATTAAAAATTAAAGACAACTTCTTTGAAGTTTAAAGTAATGTATAATAACTCAGCAGAGTTCAATTACAGAATATGAAACATATAAAATGAAGGAATCTCTCTTCATAAGAATCTCCTTCTACAATTACAAATAAGTGTTGCCACAAACAAGAAATATAATATATACAAATGTGGAGTCAATGTTGTAATCAGTCAGTGTTACCAAAGTGAGAAAAGTGAGAGTAATAGCCCAACACTTTTTGAATCTAATATGGTGCATGATTTCATCCCATTTATATGGTTATAACATATCCTATTCATTTCATCACATATCATGATGTTATTTGCTTAAGGTGCAAGATGAAATGAATATAACCTTATATAATACTCAACCAGTAAAGCTCCATAAGACCAATGTACTTTTTAATGTCAAGATATGCCAGCTATTACAATTATTGAACAAAATTATGAGAAAATGCTCAGAAAGAACTTTGGAAACACGAATTTATGGACTAACAAATTTATTACTTCTTTTACAGTGCACATCAGATTAAGAACAGTTGGCAATACAAAAAATTCACAAAAACATAAACCACAATCTTTGACTATACAGAATTAACATGGACTATTTGATTGAAAAATATGTACAAAATTTCGTTATCAATTGCCAAGACATAGGAGGAAAAAGTTAGTCGGGTTGGGTTGATAATGATTTCAATATTCTTTGCGTGGTAATTTTGTTTAGAATAGAAATTATGAAAATTTAATTTAATACCATAGAAAATGCTTAAATATAATTAATTCAGTTCAACCTCAAATTTCAGCAATATTTTACTGTTTTACAAATCCTTATCATACCCAACCCGACTAACTTCATCTTACATCTTCTAACGTCATTCTTATCACAAATAGCAGTCCATGTTAATTCTGTATAGTCAAAGACCACAATTATGCTCAGTGTAGCCAAACAGACAAACACCAAAATACAATTAACAACATATCTATCACAAATAAGCCTAGTTCACACCAGGCAATTTTACTAGCTTGGTTTCAGGCTAGTAAAGTAGCACAACTAAAAATGCCAACATTGTTGCACCTTTTAATATCCTAGGACTGATCACATGAGGCAAGTGAATATCCAATGCACGGAATGATAAAGTGCTTATCATATTACATCATTCAAAATTCGTACGTTAAATTTCAACTCCTGTGATTCTGTTTTTGAAATTTATAATACAAATTATATTAAAACTGAATTTAAAAAAATTTTCAAAATGAATAAGTGGTCAAGTAATGACGCAATTGCTTTTCAATAATAATTTATATTTGCAATTACAATGATCTTTTTGCAGGATTTTTTTATCAAAACTTAGTTATTTATTCACTACAAGTTTCATCATTCGAATATTTTTTCCTCAAAAATTTGGTCAATCAGTCTAAATTTTATCAATGATTTTCTAAATTTGTATAGATATTCCACGCAAGTAGCCTGAAAAGTTGAATCAGTTTAACTTTGCGCAACTAGAAGCTAGGCAATTTTACTAGCTCATTTTCACTTGCCTCGAGCAGTCACACCTGGCAACTTTATTAGCGGCTTGTAAACTTGCGTGTTCTAAGCTAGTAAAATGGCCTGGTGTAAACTGCTATAGGGACAAGTCAAAAATAACGAGCAAGTTTTATAAGTAAAGAACACAAAACAACACCAGCAAAACAGTAGGCAACTCTAGCGCACCTTCTTTATATTTTCAATATTTTGCTTGAGTCACCAATTTAGAATACATCTTATAAAGACATCCCTTAAATTCACAAGGATTGTGTACATAAATAAAGCAAAATAGGTCAAAAGGTACACTCTGGTTACACAATTGGCACCAGCATGTCTAACCAGAAATAATCTTTCTTTAGTGGTCTAATTACTATATTATAGTCAAAGAAAATATCTTATACTGAATTTCAATAGTTAGATATAATTTGACATCGGCTTCTGATATAGAATTTTATTATTGAATTTCGAATTTGAATGTTTTAAATTTTAGTGTAGAGTGGTTATCTCGGTGAACCAGGTACTTGATACTTCAATAGTCATGTATATACAGTATACACATGACTTTCAGTTAATAGTGCCAATTTTTTGGAATCATGAAATAAATAACAAACCCACTCCCGACCCTGGGTCTAATACTAAATAATTTTCTTGGAAAACCAAGATTAAAAAAAAGCTGCAACAAAACCAAATCAAACATTTTTACTTACATGAAAAATGGCCGGATTTATCAATTAAATCAAAATTGATATACTTATAGTATAATAAATACAAAAACTGGAAAAATAGTACAATCCACTGAACAGACTTGAAATAAAAATCACAGAATGAAAATTTGATAGGATTACAAACCAAATATTCAAGTTGTGGCAAACAAATATAATAAACCTTTCACAAATTGAACGATTTCTGATGCTCCTAATTTCGATTCTCCGTACAATCGGTCCACAAAAGCGATAGGTACCTCACTGATCTTGAAATTATATTGTCTAGCTCTCACAATCATTTCCATTTGAAAAACATAACCTTTCGAAACGCAATTTTCAATTAGTTTTTCTAATACCGGCTTTTTATAAAGTCGAAAACTGCCAGTCAAATCTGAAACTCCGGGTCTCAATAGAAACTGTGTCAAGAAATTGGCACCGCAGCTGATGAGCTTTCTACGAAAATCCCAGCCATTCACACCACCATTTCCAGCATAACGTGTACCCGTGACAATATCAAATTCTTCATCTTTCTGCTTTCTAATGAATTCGGGAATATATTTCGGATGATGAGATAGATCGGCATCCATTAGAACTATAAAGTTACCAGTAGCGGTTTTCAATCCATGCATGTAGGCAGTGCCCAGACCAAGTTTCTTCTCTCTGGGTCGTAAAATAATTTTTTCATCTCCGTAGATTTTCAATAACTGTTTGGCTACCTCCAGCGTACCATCCGGGCTACCGTCATCGATAATTATGATTTCAAAATTGTGGTTACTTGCCGTCATGTATTTCATAATCAGCCAAACAATTATCGGAAGATTTTCTTTCTCATTATACGTTGGAAGTAGAATTGAATATTTATCAGACATAATAACAAATTAAAAAAATAAATAAACAGATACAAAAAATATACAATTTAACAAAGAAAGATACTAAACCACATGTAGACGAGCTTTCTGATTCGAACAATGAACCTGTAAGCTGAACTTGATGACTTGAATCCAATTCCTGAAGAATTATCAAGCTTTATATCTCGTCGGTGATGTATACACCTTCATATAGACGTTTGATTTATTTGGCCCGCGATGTCAACAACAAGAGGTGCTATTCCGCTCTTGCGAGATAAATGCACCAATTGAAGAGCGAAATTGACTCGAAAGGATTCGAAAGCAGAGTATTTGTAACCGGCTTTTAGCTTCAACTGATAGCTGTAAAATAGCATTATTTAAATGTGGAAAAGCTATAGCTTCATAGAGCTAGCTTTATGATTGAATAGCCGTTAGCATCCTAATAATAGCTTTATTATTATTATTAAACGCTTTATTGCAGTTACTACCTTTGACTATATACATACTGGACTGCTAATACTGATAAAAAGCTGTGTTCAAAACAAACAGGCGTATCCCTGTTCAAAATATTAGTTCATTATCAAATTTATTAATACTTATTGTCTTTTCCTTCCTAGGTCTCTTATTACCACAATTATTGCTTTTAATTACGAATTAAATCGGTTCAGAAGTTCAAAAATTTCAGTTAAATCAATTTAAAATTTGATTTATTGATGCATAGCTCTTATTGGTGGATATGCCTAAATTTATGCCAACAATTTTTTCAATCTTTAAATTCCCATTTTCTTTAATTACACCTTCTAATTTTTCAATTTTCAAATATGAATAACCTAGAACATTTTCCAAATGGTCGGGAACATTTTGAGCCTACCAGTAAACTAACATTTTGAACGGGGATACGGGTGTCTGACTCAACTTCACCGGTTGTTCATTAGACTCCGTGTTATTCTTATCAGTATTAGCAGTCCAGTATGTATATAGTCAAAGGTTACTACTTTGACTATACAGAATTAACATGGACTGCTATTTGTGATAAGAATGACGTTAGAAGATGTAAGATGAAATTAGTCGGGTTGGGTATGATAAGGATTTGTAAAACAGTAAAATATTGCTGAAATTTGAGGTTGAACTGAATTAATTATATTTAAGCATTTTCTATGGTATTAAATTAAATTTTCATAATTTCTATTCTAAACAAAATTACCGTGCAAAGAACATTGAAATCATTATCAACCCAACCCGACTAACTTTTTCCTTTTATGTCTTGGCAATTGATAATGAAATTTTGTACGTATTTTTCAATCAAATAGCAGTCCATGTTAATTCTGTATAGTCAAAGAGTTACTAATGCAACTAAAGCCCTACAGATACGAGTCCCGCAATACACCATTTTGTATCCAGCAGCTTATAAGTGAATTCATAATATTTGAGGTGACAAGGTCCAAGGTGTAAAAATAAAGTACAAGTATTCACAACCAGAAATAGAAATATAATAAAATAAAATTCAAATTACAAAAATGAATAAAGATTGTAATGGCAAAGTGCAGCGCTAGTATCAAATGGTAACTAATAATGTACAAATGTAGAAGTGGAACAAGACATATATATTATAGTGTGATGATGTGAGTGAGTGAAGGAGTGCGTGTGGGACTTCGAGTTTGTAATATTTCATATGGAAAGCTGATTTTTATACATTTTCTATACATAGTTACTTTCAAATATAGATAACGCTTTCAAGGAATGAAATGACTTCTTTTACACACGATTATATCTATATATACTGTTATATATAGATACACTCTCGTATAAAAGAAGTACTTTCATTCCCCAAAAATACTTACTATTGTTGAAAAAGGGAACTTGTTGAATCAGCTCTCCATATGAAATAATATATACTCAAAAGTGTGGGAATTTTGTACTAACACCCACTTGAAATTTTTACACAAACGATTTTACAAATCAGTGAATTCTATAATATTGTGCAGGAACTATAATTTTTTGTTCCTAAATTTAGATAGGTACTTAAGTTTCAAAAAATTATGAAACATATGTGCTTTTTGAATTATGATCGAATAAAAAATGAAATGAAATAGAATAGATAAAATTCAATAAAAATATATAAAATTTGCAACTGTTCTGGAAAAATATGATTATAAAATAATGAGTAACATAAATTATACATGCAAATAAATAAAATGAATAAATAATTAATAACATAGTACATGAAAAAAATAAGTATAAATTGGTAACATGCATTATTACCAAACAAAAGGTTAATATACTTAAATAAATTCATCATATATTGAGGTATTGTGCTATCCTAATTTTTCTTACAGTTACGTGTATGAATTTAATACGAAGGAATGTAAGAGAATTATTTTATGGTATTTTATTTTTGTGTGTATTTTGTTTGGATGAGGCGAGATTTATTTTTTACTATTTACTATACACTATATTATTACTGTGAGATAAAAGAGATTCGAGTTTGCAAGATCAATTTTTTTCTTTCATGCATGAAGATTATCTTACTACGCATCTATGAAAGATAACGAATGTAGGTATTTTTATTTTTCAGAAAGTAACGGTACATATTTCTATTATGTATGAGATGATGCATCTCACTGCCAATTGAATGTAGAACAGTTATGTTCAGCATTTATGTTCGAGTGTTTTTTTTATCTGTATATATTATTTTTATATTTTTCTATCATGCATCTTATTTCTTCTCATATTTCAATTTTATGTGGTTTTTTACAATGAAATAAGATCTAATTTTTTCATGAATTTTAAATATTTTTCTAGTCTTAACTATTTTGACTTTGGTACAACTTACGATTTATTTTGGCTGGAAATAAATGATTTTTATTTTTTTATTCAAAATCCTGTGTCTTTTAGAATATTTGAAACAATATTTTCAAGTTCTGATTGATCTAATAATTTCATTAAAATGTCAGCTAATTGTCGGACAGAGCCCATGTAACTCTTACATATCTTGTCCACTACCTGGCAACACTGAACTCTTAACATACAATATTGGTATTCATACTCTTACACACACTGTTAAACCGTAGTGGGGAATTTGTTGTTTCTCCATTCACAATTTCAAATGTATTTTGTCCGTCAGTTAATTGTCCATTAAATGTTGTTCAATTAAATCTGTTTCTGTTATTACTTAAAAAATACGATTCTCGGTTAAATATTATCTTCACATGTTAGCAGAGCACGGTGTTTCTTGTAATTTTCCTTTTAAAATGTTAACTAAACTAATTTGATGTGATACTGGTGATTTTTTTTTCAAGTGTCAATTTATTTTATTTGTGAATATTCAACGGGGAGTTGAAGGATTTGGCAATTGCTATTGTTTAGCTGATTGAATTTTGGAGTGTCAATCAAACTTTTGGTTCAACATGGCAGAGGATTTGAGACTGGATAATTCCTGCTGGTGATCAACGTGGTGACGGATGAGAATAGCTGAAAAACAAGTTGTATAACATCGAAAAGTCTTCAAAATTTTAATTCATTTTTTTTTTACACAACTCCGACTAAGGCTGCTGGGATTGATCTTCGAAGTCAAGTAAGCTGAGGTAAATCAAAATGACTGGAATTTGAAACCTAACGTCCTGGTTAGTGCTTAATTCATTGAAGCCATTTTGCCTTTACTTCTTCTGGGCACAACATCGTACATAATTTCAACTTGGGACTTAATCTTCATCGGCAAAAAAAATTAAAGTTCAACATCAAGAAGCTGCAATAGAAACATCGAATCTACATTGGTAATATAGATATTTGATTTTGTGTATTTTATGTGCATTTTATTATTGTGTTCATTTTGAGGGATTAGTTTGTCTCTCAGTTCATAGTTAGATCTCATACTTCAAAATTTAAATAACCTCTATTTTACCTTTAGACACATTTTTATCAAAATTTAAATGAGATTTGAACAAGTCTGTAATATAAACGTATCAGGTTCAATGATTACAGCTGAGGATAATTTTCAGACCCTGTTTAATTATTAAGGGGAAAGAATACAAGATATTAATATAGATGTGACAAATTTTCCATAATTTCAAACCTTCTATAGTACCATTACACTCGAATCTTTTGAAAACACAATGTCAGGATTAATTAGTCGAGAAAAAGAAAAAATAATTACTAAATTTACAGAAATTTCTCTTAATTATTTTTCAACTTTAGCTATTTCTTTTGCAGAAAATCTCCAAAAGATTTAAAAATAGATTCTTGTAAATGAAATTAATAATTAATAATAATAAATTCCCATTATAAAAAATATTAAAAAAAGTAAAATTCTCATGCTAAAAATGTAAAATTTGAACAATTCTCTTATACTTCAGTAAAAATTATATTCATACTCATACCAAAAACATTGTCAAAACTCGTCATACTTTGAAAGCTTTAACAAAGCAAAAAATATCATTGATTTTTCATGTCCAATTTCTTTGTTTGATGAATGTGGGTTTCTAGAAACATTCATTGAATTTTCTTGCATACTTTCTATTGTCAATACAATTCAGAACCAACGTATTTTTTTAAAGTAAAATATAATAGAAAAACAACTTTTAGATTTTTCTGAAATCATTTTTCACTTTACAAATACGAATCTCCAATTTAATTGATTTTATTTTTAAAATTTTTCTTCACATAATTCTTTTTGAAATTCAAAAATAATCATTGATTCAAAAGAAATTTTGGAAAATAAAGATATCAAAATGTTTCAAAATTCAAGTGAAAATTTATCAGAAATACAAAAAATTTAAAAAGAAGAAAAAGTAAAAAAAATTAATGCACCTTTAGGAAAAATACTTTTGGGAAATAATTATTTGGATTGGAAACGACTTATAATATCTTTAATATGTGGGACAGGATACTATGATATCTTTGCAAATCCAAAAGGGCTAGAAATACTATAAAAATAATTTTGATAGAATGGATTTTATTCCTTCTGACACTCATAAAGCATACTGTAAAAGACAGGATACTGCTAAAGCCTTCATCTTAGAAAAAATTTTGTATACAATCGCAAGAGAAATTAGAGAATACAGAACTGTTGATGAAATCTTCACAAAATTGGATAGCATAAATGGTGTTAAAACAAAAGTAATGGTCAATATGGCTAAATCCAAATGGCAACAATTTAGATACAAACCACAGGGAAATATTAGAGTTTTCTTAACAAAGTGGGATACCCTAGTACAAGATGTTAGAGAAGCAGGTGAGAAAGTAACCAAAAAGTTAGAACTAGAAAATTTATTAATGACTTTAGGACATGAACAAGTAATTCCCTTAATGAAATTTGAAAATTTAAAAGAAGACAAAAAAATTTAAACAATTTAAAAAGGATACTCAAAGAAGATTTTGACCAAAAAACAAGAGATGTACAAATATTACGAGAATATAGAAATAATAATAATCAAAATAAATATCAAAATAACAATAACTATCAAAATAATAATTATAGAAACAACAATGGAAACTATGGAAACTATAATCGTAATAATAATAATAATCGAAGTAATGGACCATATCAAGACAGAAATTGGAAACAATACCTTAATAATAATAATAACGATAATTATAATGCTAATCAACAAAATCAAAATACTAATTATTCTAATTACAAACACGATTCACAAAATGAGAATATAAATATTAGATGTTTTCATTGCAATAGATAATTGTCCTGAAAACAATCAAAACACGAACTATAATTCTAATAATAATACAAATCATAATAATAAAAATGAAAATAATAATAATAATAACAAAGATAATAACAATACAAATACTAATAATAATGACACAAATACTAATAATAGTAAAAAACCAAATAAACAACAGGAGCCACCAACAAGGATGAGTTTCATGGTCAAAAGATACAAAAACGATGATGGATGGTTAATAGACGAATTAACAAATGTTAATAATAAAATAAAAAAATCCCAATTATAAAAATTTGACAAAAAATATGTTATTGGATGGAGGATCAGAAGTGCATCTGACCTCAGATATAAATAAATTTAAAAATATTCAAAAATTTGTACAACCCATAAAATTAATATGTGCTCTAAAAGGAGCATTTTTATATGCGACACATAAAGGAACAAAAGTAAATTTAAAGAACAACAAATAATAGACTTATTGGATGTTCATTTTTTACCTGAAATAAATTACGATATTTTATCAGGAATAAAAGTCACTGAAACTGGAATACTCAATATAGATCAAGGCAAAAATATAGCAAATATTTATTTTATAGAAACAAATAAAATTTTAATGTCAGCTGTCAAAAATGATGGTGTTTTTGTGATAAATTATGAATTAGTTGAGGATAATAAGGATAGGATTTGTATGCCCATTATTAAAAATGATGAATGGGACAATTATGAAGTAGAATTAGAAATAGAAGAAAACGAAAATATAAATACACAAAATACTGATTGGAATGACCTTGAAATAGAGGAAACTGTTGAACAAAATGCAGATTCACAAGATACAGATTGGGAAGATTATGAAGTGTCTTTAGATATTGAGGATAAAGATGATTCACCTCAGGGGGTGATACCTTAAAAAATATATGAAATAGAAGATAATAATGAAAATTTTGAAAATACAAATAATAATAACGAATATGAAATAAATAATATAAATAATAATAATGAAAACATAAATATAATACAAGAACATAGAGTGAATAATGAAAATAATATTAATAATGATATAATTCAAAAAGGTGAAACAATTTTAGAAAACAATTTAAATGAAAACAATACTATAGAAAACAATGAAAATAACAACAACGAAAATCAAATAATGATATTCACAAATAATACTACAGAAAAACAAAAATTGTTATGGCACAGAAGAATGGGTCATATAAGTGGGAAATATCTTAAATTATTACAAAAATTATCAATTGGAATACCAAGTTCATTAAAATTTAAAGAAAATGAGTTCACAAATTGTGAAATATGTCAAATTGCTAATAATAATAGATTAGGGCATAATAATTTTAGAAATAAACCCGATAGAAAACTACAACTGATTTCATCAGATATTATGAGACCATTCTCCCAGTCAATACAAAATCAAAAATATCTATTGACATTTATAGATCATTTTTCAAAATTTACTTTTGTGATACCGAAAGTATCAAGAAATGATGTTTTTAAAAACTTAAAAATAATAGTAAATTCTTTGAAAAATAAATTTCCCGAATACCCAATAGGAACATTAAGAACAGACAATGCAAAAAAATATACGGATATAAGAATGTTAAACTTTTGTCAGGAACAAAGAATCACCTTGGAAACTGTAGTTCCTTATTCACCAGAACTAAATGGTATTGCGACAAGACAGAATCAAACCATTATGAGAAGAGTTAGGGCAATGATTTTTGACAGTAATTTAGATCTACAATTTTGGACATATGCAGCTACCACAGCTGCTTATTTAATAAATAGATCCCCAACTAAATCTAATCCAGATTTTAAAACACCCATTTGAAATGTTTTTCAATTGTAAACCTAATCTAAATTATATTAAAATTTTTGGTTCCCTGGCCTTCAAATACATACCTATGGAAATTAGACAACGCAATGCTACTACTCAAATTAAAAAGAAACAAAAGAAAATTGATCCCAAACTTTCTAATAGATCAGAAAAGAACATTTTAATGGGTTACACAACTACTGGTTATTGTTTGAGAGATCCCCTTTCTACTAAATATAATATAGCTTGCAATGTAAAATTTGATGAAAATAAAAATATAACTTATTTAAAGGATTTTGATAATTTAATAGTAAAACCATCCAAATATATTAAAGATCTAAATATTATTCCACCCATAGTTTGTAACATAGCCAAATATCATGATAATAGATATATAGAGGACTGTATTCCTAAAAATATTGAAGATGTAAAAAATAATCCTTTCAAAAACGAATGGAAAAGTGCCATTCAGGATGAACTAAAATCTTTGAGAGACATGGATGTTTGGGAGGAAGTACTGTATGAGAAACAACCAAATTTAATAGATACTAGATGGATTTTTGTAACCAAACCCGACGAGAAAGGTCATCACAAGCCAAAGGCAAGATTAGTAGCTCGGGGATTCAAAGGTAGAACCAAATATAAATTAGGGGAAACTTTTGCACCTGTTGTACTAGCTTGGCTTATAAGATGGATATTCTCAATAGCTAATAAATTTGATTTGAATATTACACAATATGATGTTAAGACAGCCTACTTAAATTCCCCAATAAATTTTCCATTATATTTAAAACCACCTATAGGTATGATAATAGATTCTAAAAAAATATTAAAATTTAAAAAGGCCATGTATGGTTTGAAGATAGCATCCAAATCTTGGTATAATTTATTAGATAGTAAAATACTGGAAATGTGTTTTAATAGATCTAAAGTCGATCCATGCCTATATATTCGTCAAGACAATGATAATATTAAAACATTTTTATTAACATACATAGATGATATACTTCTTATAACAAAAAATAATAATATAATTGATGAAATAAATAGGAAATTTGAACAATATTTCACAATGAAAATAATTAGTGAACCTAATTTCTTTATAGGTTTCGAAATTAAATGAGATAGAAATAATTAAATAATTAAATTATCACAAAATATGTATATAAATAAAATATTAAATAAATTTAGTCTTATTGAACCCAAATATTCTACCACACCCACGGAAACTAACTTAAGAATAAATATTAATAAAAATAATGAAAATTCAACTAATGCCACAGAGAATAGAGCAATGATAGGAGCTCTACTATATCTTTCTAGATTAACACGACCCAATATAGCGTTTGCTGTTAACTATTTATCAAAATTTCAACAACATCTAACAATAAAAACAAAAAATTATGTAAAAAGAATTTTTAAATATATTAATAACACTAAACATTATTATCTAACTTTTAAATCATTAGGAAAACACATAGAGGCATTTGTAGATGCATCATATGCACTCTATGTCAATGATGAAATAATCAATATGAATAATCTTTCCAAAGGGAAATCTGTGTCTGGATATCTCATTTTTTGTAACGGGGATCTCTTAAATTGGTCAGTTCATAGACAATCTATTATGGCAAGCTTTTCAACAGCTGTTCAAATTATAGCTATATATGATTCTCTAGACAATCTTAAAATAACTTGGCTTTTAATGAACGAAATATATCAACAAACAATACCAATTCAAATAAATGAAGACAATATATCTACCCAAATAATTTGTTCAGGTGGTACCCAAAAATGTGCTAGAGTACTAATGATTAAATGTTATAAAATTTTAGAAGAATACGAAAATAAAATTATAGAATTTAAAACTGTTAATTCACAGAATCAGTTAGCTGATTTATTAACAAAAGCTCTTGAAAAATCAAAATTTCAACATTTAGTTGAGCAGATTCTTGAAACTTCAAACATATTTGCCATTTCTTAATAATTCTATCATAATAAATATATATAAAATAACTCACAATTCATAATTAAATAAAATACACGAAAAGTCACACCTATACTACATAATAACTGACATTCTTGACCCTTTAAATATATATAATAAGTAAATTAAAAGACTGAATTATACTTACCTTTTATTATACATATGATCTTTTCCTTTTTTGTAATCAATACTAGTCAATTTTTTTTAATATAAAAAACACTTTCAAATAATACATTTTAGTTACCATTTATAAAAATGTAAAATTATGTTACCTTTTTCAATTAAAACAAAATGTTCAATTTTTTTTTCATGCAATTTTTATATATATATATATTTTTAAATACATACGTTCTACTCGATCAATAAGAGTTCAGGGGGGTGTTGGACGGAGTCCGTGTAACTCTTACATATCTCGTCCACTACCTGGCAGCACTGAACTCTGAAGATACAATATTTGTATTCATACTCTTACACATACTGTTACGCCATAGTGGGGAATTAGTTGTTTCTCCACTCACAATTTCAAATGTATTTTGTCCTTTAGTTAATCGTCCATTAAATGTTATTCAATTAAATCCATTTCTGTTATTACTTGAAAAATATGATTCTCGGTTAAATATTATCCTCACACTAATTTATCGTTTGAACTGACCAATCAAAAACTTATTATTCAGGCCTCACGTGTATTCAATCATGAGAGCATGGGATTTCTTTTGAGAGCCCCTTGAACTTATTTTTTGTGCTGAAAGATTATCTTCCACTATGACTGAATTTTTTCATTAAAGACTTTCTCCTGTAGACTGTGAAGTACTTTGATGTTGTCCAAACTATCAAAAATGGCTATAATTTTAGCAGCTATACTTGACAAAATGTGGTTTTGCATAATTCCAATCAATTAAATCTCCATTAATAAATATCATATTTCCCGAGATCGATTTTCCTTTTTTTAAATTATGAATATTAATATCTCAATAATCAACCTATGGGGCATATGAAGCATCTACAAAAAGTTTGTGTACCTTCATTTTTTGAATTATATGAATGTGAATATAGATTTTTTGAGTTTATGTATTTAAATATGTATATATTTTTTAATTGTTTCATTTGATGATTTTGAAAATGGGAAAAGAAATGAACAGCAAATTGAATATCGGTCTAGTTAATCTAGCTAAATATAATAACCTTCTGATCAAGGATGTAATCCTATCAAACAGATCTTATGTTTTTAACAATAAATAGACGAATCTTTGACCTCTCATTTCAACTTAACTTCAAACCTTACATCATAACATGTAAATCTGTTGGATAAACTCCTTCCACAAGATGCTTTTTTCTGTTATGAAAAAGTGTCAGAGTTAAACTCAGAGATGTACTACCAGAAAAGTAAATTGAGAAAACTTAACACTGATAATAAAGAACTTGACATATAAAACAAGTGTAGAACTTATTGAAATATGATCGATATTATATTGATCATCCAGAATGTTCTACAAATAACCATAGAAGACTTCATCGCCATCTTAGTTCTTTTATGTATCACTTGTTGTATGTTTCTTGTATAATAAACACTCGATCTAATCACATGTGCATACGTTTTTCTAATAAAAAGTGTTCGAGTGGGAAAAGCGAAAAAGTGTTTACAGTGTGTGAGAGACAAAAGTTCTACGAGTTACTTAACCTGATCAGGTAATAACAATAATTTGAAAGTAGTGTTGCTAGTAGTTACAAGCTTGTTTATTTTATAATAAAATGATCAATAAATGACACTTTGTAACAAAAGGAAACAGATTTAGTTTTCACCAGTTTATTGCAATATCACCACCATGGTGGACATTGAGATTCTAACTTTCTCTTAAAAATATTGTAAGTGATGTTTACAGAGTCAATAGCTCTGTTTTATAGGATTACACTAACTTATTCCAACCTACACTGGTAGGGATATTCTACAAATATTCAAGTAAAACTTGGCGTAAAGACATATAGCATTCCTATATTTGTATTAAGTTGATGTCTAATCACTTTACACAGAAAAGATAAGTACGGACTTCCATCTTGAAAATGTTTATTAACGACGTTAGTACAATGACTGACAAACGGAGAACATTCTCCGTCGAGCAGTGGCAGAAAGAATATTATATTGGCGATCAGTGTCGCCACATGTAAAACGAATAAATGTAATAGTATGTTACATACAGTGTTAGTCAATGTGATGTTCCGTGTTCGTGAGGTAGTGAGGGAATCGTATCCCAACACCCCCCTGCGATTCAAAACAGACGAACGAACATATAAGTAAAAAAAATGTGTCACACATTGTATGTATTAAAAAAAAACAAAACATATAAACAATAAAAATATTAAAATAAGCAATAGCAGTCAAAATTATAACATATAAGTGTCATATAAAATTGCTATATATATAAAAATGGTAAAACAAAAATTAAATATGTCGTTGACTAGTATTATGATGTACAATTAAAATGTGTGTGGATGTATATGTCAAGTGTTTTATCTTAAATATATCGTGTAATTATTAACATGAGGTATACATTTAACCCTCTGCTATTGTGTCACGTCTTATAAGTATTGTGTGATTTTAATTTAAAAAATATATAAATAAAAATGGCAGATCGGAGAGATCAATATCTCCTCATCGTCAGCTGTAGAGAAATAATATTATTATATATATATATATATATATGTCCCTATAATTAATTGTTTGGGTATTTGGTATAAATATTCTACTGTGGGAATCAATTGTATATATTGGGGAATGCTGATACCAATAAGAGAGGTAGAGCAGCGACGAGGAACCTATTGAACATTATGATGTGAAGTGTGAAACAACATATGGACTGCTTGGTTTACGATAGGCGCTAAAACACCAACGCCCATCCGCAGTCCAAAACCAAATATCAAAAATTTTGAGGGTTATGTCAATTAAGACTATTGGCCGAAAAGTTGACTTGTCCGGAGTATTCTCGTAACGATATTTTGGAAGGTTTTCCAATCAAGTGCTTTAGTAAGTATTTCAGCGACTTGATCAGGTGACCTAATATCATTAAAACTTATAAGTTTATTTTGGAAAGCTTCCAATACTGCGTAGCATTTGATCGCAAGAGACCTGGAGCGTTTCTGGCCTCCCCCAGATGCAATACAAGACGCAGATATATTGTCCTCGTAGACTTGCACTGGGTCGGTTACAGAGAAAACACTCTCAGTGAGTCTCCAGATCACATATATATCGTCTAGTGCATCATTCAATGCAATTAGTTTGGCTGCAGTTGACGAGGTTGCAACCGAGTTCTGCCAGTGAACGGCCCAATTTAACAAGTCTCCGTTAACGAATATCATATAGCTGGTTGTGGAGCACCCTTTCTCCAAGTTATTTATATCTATAGGTGAATCGTCTACGTCGGGTGTATACGACGCATCGACAAAAGCTTTAATATGTGTTTGGTCAGAGTGGGAGACCAGAGAGAAATCCCTTGTGGTTTTAAGGTATCTAATGATACGACGAACATAATTTTTTACTTCACTATTGGAGGATGCCTGAAAACGTGACAAATAATTGACGGCGAAGGCAATATCCGGGCGGGTTAGTCTTGCCACATATAGCAAATTCCCAATCATAGCCCTATATTTGGTATCATCCAACCCATTTTTTGGCCTATTTATTTTTAATCCTGTCTCCATAGGTGTGGAAGATGGGTTACATTCCGTCATTCCAAATTTCCGGAGAATTTTATCAATATATCTATTTTGCGTTAATATAATTTGTTTTCTAGAAATATCCCGATTTATTTCAAATCCCACAAAGAAAGTTGGATTATTTTCTATTTTTAAGGTGAAATTGTTATTGAAGGTATTCATTAAGTCTTGTGTCCACTCGTTGTGGTTACTAGCCAACAACATGTCATCCACATAGACTATTAAAAATGCCATTGCACCGCTATTATCTTGTTTTATATATAAACATCTATCTATTTTTGATTGGGTGAATCCAGCTTGAATTATTGTTGAATTCAGCAAACTTTTGGAAGACGTTTTCAGTCCATATATAGACTTTATTAATCTTAGGCAATTATTTTTGCCTAGTTGGCATCCTTTAGGGTTTGATATAAATATAGGGTATGTTATTTGTGAATTGAGGAACGCTGTTTTTATATCGAACTGTGTTATATTTAAATTATATTTATTTGTGATGGATAATATCCACCTTATCAGCCAATATTAGATTACCGGGGCATAAGTTTCAGTTAGAGAATAGTGAGTGAGATCTTTAAACCCTCTTGCAACCAACCTGGCCTTCGGTATGTGAATGCCTTGGTTGTCGGGTTTTGTGGTGAAACACCACTATGTATCCACTAACCTCACATTTCTCTCCCTTGGGACAACTTCCCACACGCCCATATCAGATAGTGACTTCAGCTTGTCAGTAATGGCTTGTTGCCATTCTTCCCTAAAAGGGTTGTTTTCAACATCCTCCCATTTTTGAGGGATGTGGTCCTCGATGTAATTTTTATATCTTGATTTAAATAAATTTAATATTACAGGGGTTTCTATTATATTATTGTTATCCTGTATTATTTCATTATTATTATCTTTATTTTCTATTTGTTTTAAATTTTTAGTTTCGTCAAATCTTACGTCACATGTAACGTGTGATTTATCTATTAATGGGTCCCTTATACAGTACCCGCTATTAGTATACCCTACGAATATTCCTTTATCTGATCTCTGGGTTAGTTTTGGGTGTTCAATATTTACTTTTTTTCTTCTATTTTTTGTGGCTTGTTGCTGACGGACTTCTATGAGAATATGTCTATAAGAGAGAGACCCAAAAACTCTCATATTAGATAGGTCTGGCTTTATGCCGTAAAACATTTCAAAAGGGGTCTTATGATCTCTATTGGCCCTTGTTGGGCTTCTGTTTATAACGTAAACAGCCGTCAGAACAGCCAAAGACCAGAAACTGAAATCCAGATCGGAGTCGAACAACATGGCCCTTGTTCTTGCCATGATCGTTTGATTCTGCCTTTTGGCCATTGCATTCAACTCTGGTGAATACGGAATGACAGGCTCAAGGTTCACGCCGTTTTCCTCACAATATGTTTTCATGTTCGAATCCAGATACTCCCTTGCATTGTCACATCTTAACGTAGCTATTGGGTAATCCGGGAACTTCAATTTTAATTTCATGTACAATTTTTTAAACTCCTCAAAAACCATTGATTTTTTCTCAATAGTGGAGATAAAAGTATATTTTGTGGCATGATCCACGAATATTAAAACGTACATTTCACCATATATACCTGGTGAAAAGGGGCCCATTGTATCTGACGAAACGAGTTCCAGTTTTCTTTCCAGTCTAGTGTGGGTTCCACTGTGTCCCAATCTCCTAGAGTTTGCTTTCACACATGTCTCACACAGACCGAATTTGTCGTCACAAAATGTAATTCCATTTGGAATACCTCTTGAGACCTTTGTCAAGAATTTTAAATTTTTTCCTGATAAGTGTCCCAATCCATATGCCATATCATTTTTTTATCTATTTTTAATTTTTCTATATTCTGGCTTAATTCGTGATTATTATTTACTATATTATTATTATCTGTTATATTATCATCATTTATACCTATATCCTCATTCATTTCACCACTACCTTCATTCATTTTATTATTTTGTGGGATATTATTATCATTTTCATCGTTGAATTTTATTATATCATTATTATATTCGTTATTATTATCTATATTTTCTTGTGTATTATTATTCTCTCCATTCCCTTCATTTTCCTCTTGACTTTCCTCAATTATTTCCTCTTCTATTTCGTATTCCATCCATTCATCCTGGGAATTTATGTTAGGCATACATGCCAATTTATTCGATCCATTATTATAGGGACATATTTTATTTAAATCATCTTCATTTTCTATAATATTGACCTTGGATTCTGGTACAATTTTGTACTTCACCATGTATACCCCCCTTATTTTTGGGGCTGAAAAAATTATCTCGTCCGTTCCTCGGACGTATATGTGCGCTGCAGAGAAATTCTGATCTATGCCCAGCGCCCTATTTTCTGTTATCTTAATTCCTGACATAAGATCTACGTTCAGGGATGGTACGTAATGTACATTCTTTAGTCTTATAACTGTTTGATTCCTCTCTGAATTTTCCACCCTGATAAACATAGTTCCTATGTGTGTGGCAATTAGTAATGTATCCTGGATAGTACATTCCAATTCAATAGGCTTTTCCAGCATTATGGGGTTAGACAATTTTGACAAGTCAGATATGACGTGGGCAACTGCTCCACCATCTAACATTATTCTATTGGTGAGAGGAACATAATTTGACTCTGGCTCCTGCTTCATGTCTCTAGATGTTATTAAATTTATTAATTTATTGTTTTTGTTTGATTCATGGCCTTTATACCTTATCATCATTGACCACTGGACGTCATTTTCTTTTTTATTTTTATTATTATTATTTTGATTGTTTCGTCCATATCTTGTATTCTGTGCAGGACCATCTAATTTATCTTGGGGTTTTACACCCTCTTTATTTGACGGACATACTTTGGCTATGTGCCCTTTGCCATGGCACTTAAAACATACTACGTTGTTCGAATTTGGCAAATTATTTTGATTTTGATTATTATTATATTTTCTATTTTCGTAATTATTATTATTTTGAGGCGTTTCTGACTTTTGATTATTATTATATGTCATTTTCCCCTGATCTACATTTTGGTTATAGTTCTGATTCCTGTTTGTATTATTATATCTATTATAGTTTCCTCCGTATTGGAATCTCTGATTTTTATTATTATTATTGAAATTACGAAATTTATTGTTAAAATGTCTAGACTTCTTTTCATCATATAATCTATCCGATCTTTCGATCAACATGGCATGGAGTGTTTCGATCGTTTTTTGATCCTGGCTTAAGGTATTAAACTCCAACCTTGTCATGTCGTAGTCCATGTTCAGTGATATTAGGAGTTGTTCTATCTCCTCCTGTTTGTCCAAATTTTTCCCGCAGTCCCTTATTTTTTGTGCTGATCTAGAGAACACCTCTAAGTAGCTTCTCATGTTCCCATCACTATTAAATTTTAACCTCTGAAAGGCCTGCTTCGCGTTAATATACGTAACCTGCGTGCAGCTTTTGTACCTTTCATCTAAGACTTTTAAAATTTGGTTTATCGTTTTTAAATCTTTTACTCTTTCAATAAGTTTGTTGTTTAATTCCTGGTAGATTAAAGCCTTGCCTTTTTCTTGGTTGCGGAAATATGCCATCCTATTAGCTGAACTAGTATTGCCAGATTCAGGGTTTAAAAAAATGTCTAGATCCAGTCCCAAAAACAGCACTTCGGTCTCAACATCATGCATTATCGGGTACAATCCCTCTGCATAGAGTGTTGATACCATCGTGGTCCTCCAGGCATCATAATTTCTCCCATCAAATACCTTTTTCGTGTCGAATCTTGACATTTTATTATTAATTTTTGGGTGTTTGGGAGTTTAGATCCTGCCTTAGAAACACGAGAACTTAATTCTAGGGGGTAACACAGTCTTAACCACACGATAATGCACAACACGGTCTCAACCGCTCAATTGGGAATGCAAGTTAAATATATTATATTATGATTTTCAATAATTAGTCAATATTCTAATTTAAATCTTACGAAATATATATTGCCGACAATGAGGTGATCTCTCCGCCAATGTTTCTGCTTCTTGAGCGGTCAAATTACTGTGATTTTTTCGTCGAAAATGTTTGAAATTAAATTAATCAAAGTCCCAGGTCTTGTTTCAGAATACCGATGATTCTATCAAACACATTAAAGTTCAAATTAATACCAAATGCAAAATTATTTAAGAAGTATGAAAAAGATGACTACTGAAAGAAAAACAATTTATCAATCTACATCAATTGAATCAATCTTTTATCGTATGTGAACAGGAAAAAATCTGTCACTAATGTCAATGTTCGAAATGTAGGTTTTCTATTGTTGGATTCGATAAATCTCATCCAACAAAGATTTCCTTTTTCTTTCAATTCTCAACCAACAAGGTAAAATTTGAAGGCTATCGATATCACCTTTCAAGTTTCAACTTTACTTAGGATTTGGTTGAGAATTTACCTGAAATATATTGGAATATAATATTATTTTACTGTGATTTAAATTTTTTCAGATTAATTTTGGGCAAAGTCACAAGAAATATACCTTAATTAACTTAAACTTTTTACTTATTTTTAATCTTCTTGTCCTGTTTTCGTGTTTTTTTGATGTTTTTCTACTGCTACCTTGCCCAATTGACACCAAACTCCGACGCTTTTCCTCTGCGACTTCTGAATTTTCAATCTTTTTCCGCTGTTTCACTCTCTGGAACACAGCATAAACAATTGCCAACCGTTTTTGATTGTGTGCATTGGTTTACCAAACCATAAAATCCTCTCGTATCTGATCTGTTTTCTCCAGACTTTGGACTTTGACGTTTTCACAGGCGCCTAAGACTTTACCGTTGTTTTCATTAATTTCACTTTTATTACTCTTTTAATTTATTGATTTATTTTAATTGAACATTTAAATTTTTCAGGATAGTTACTTTAATCACTGAATCGAACTTTTTTGTTCACGAATTTTAACTTTTCCTACCACTTTGCGTGGAGGTATCACTCGGCACTAAGCCTTTCACTTTGCGTGAAACACGAATTTTCAAATATTAATAAATTACACAATTATCACATATCACATTTCAATTTACCGCACTTATTTCTTTTGCCCGCAGCTCTGCTATCATATTGAGGTGAGGTCTAATCACTTTACACAGAAAAGATAAGTACGGACTTCCATCTTGAAAATGTTTATTAACGACGTTAGTACAATGACTGACGAACGGAGAACATTCTCCATCGAGCAGTGGCGGAAAGAATATTATATTGGCGATCAGTGTCGCCACATGTAAAACGAATAAATGTAATAGTATGTTACATACAGTGTTAGTCAATGTGATGTTCCGTGTTCGTGAGGTAGTGAGGGAATCGTATCCCAACAATTTGTGAAATCACCTTTCTGGTGTAGTAGGTTGGTGTAAGTTGGTGTAGTCCAATCAAACAGAGCTAGAATAATATCACAGATAGCAAGTTATGGTACCAATTCAAGTCAGCTAGATAATATACAAAGTGCATGTTGGCAAACTGGGCCTAACATAACAACATTCATGAGGACTACAAGTAATGAAGTATCTAAAATTATGTGACTAATGAAGTGATGACTGATGACTTTACATTTTGAAGTGAGGTTGGCCTCCGAGGAAAGGAGAGAACAAGAAAGTTTGAAATACTTTAATACATTAAAAGCAAAAGAGAAATAAACCTGAGTGAGATTACTTTATAATTAGAAGAGATGTCAATTACGAGCAACTGAATCTAATCTGAAGAGAAAACATCTTGATATAACACACTGAGAAATCTTGAACATAAACTAATTAAATTTCTTTTCTTAATTTGCAAATAAAACTTCTATATGACACAATTGCTCTGCTACAAAAAAATATGCTTTAGCATAAAATTCGCAGCCCTACATATTGTTGGAACAAATTCCTCACTCTGACTATTCACTCTCTCAAACACACTGCTTACAAACTCATACACTTAATTATCTCATACTGTGGTAACAATGATCAGCCGACATCTCATTCAGTATCAAAATCATTCACTGTTATATTTTATTCTTTTAATACATATTTGCTCTCTGTTGCTGAAACATCTCTCTTATTTTGACCTTGCCTCATTATGGTAGCAATCGCTTCGTTTTATCTTTAAAGAGAGTCACAACAGGAAAAAAGAGCAATATTATTTAACATATGTTTTAATTAATAAAATTTTTTTTAAATTTAACATTTTTTGTATTTTTCTCTCCTTGTAAATGGCAGTAAATTATCGAGAAAGTGATTAAGATATAAAATAATTCTTGTTTAAAATGGTGATTTGTAATTCAAATTGATTTTTTTTACTATATTAAATCCTTCTTATTTTTTTTCCCAAATTCTTACCAAAGTCATTCATTTGTAGATCGAGAATAGGCTAACTCATTGGACCAATAAATTTGAGATACCAATATAATATTTGGTAATTCTTCAACTATCAACAACATTGAAATCAAAATAAATCAACGAAGCAGCAAATTATTCATCGTCAATCAATCAAATTGGAATCCAGAACAAACTCAAGAATGATACCCAACTTCAAAAAGATATTATGGAGGATAATATGTCCGCACTCAGAATCTGTTCTGGAGGAGGACAATGTAAATCTAGGGCTTTAATGATAAAGTGTTACGCCATTCTCGAAGCATTTCAAAATCAAATTATCAATTTTTGAGCAGTAAAATCAGAAGATCAATTAGCCGACGTACTAACAAAAAGTTTGGACAGAATAAAATTAGAAAATATTGCAAGTAGGATTATGAAAAATACTGAATTTTTCAGATAGGAAACATTATAGCCTAAAGCAGACTCCTTCTTGGAATAACTCAATTCATTCAAAATTTGTCAGTTTCCCACAGTCTGATAAATCAATTTGGTATAATATCATACATTTATTTTCTTGCATTATTTTTTCTCTTCAATACCAGATTCATTTTGTCAGTACATGAAAATATATACCAAAGGAACAAAAATAAATAACAAAAGAATGTTCAACCATCAAACAAATTTTTGTTCTTGACTATAAGGGCATAAAAATAAATACTGTACAAATATGTTCAAGACATGAACCAAAAAATCTGTGAATTCAACTTTATATTAAACATTGTTGAAAGATATCATCGCCTCGAATTATACACCCTTTAAATTACGCAAATAATACATCATCTCAGATGAATTTATTTAGCTCTGATCAGATTTATGTAATATAATATGGATTAGTAAATGGATGGAATGAAAAATAATTCAAATGTTGTGATATACTTACCATTTTTATTAATCACTATAGTTACCCTTATTATATATTGTATTTTTTTTTAGCATGTCCTAATGATACCTTAGTCATTTTTGTAATTTTTTTTATTAAGATTATTAATTTTTTTTTCAGATACAAATTTAATCGAATTTATATTAAATCACAAATATTTATTTTTCAGCAACTAATTTTTTGTATTTCAATATACGCAATCAGTATATGTATTAAGCAGTGTGTATCAACGTTTCACTTAATCGTCATAAAAAATTCAAAAGGGTATTGGAACAAATTCCTCACTCCAACTATGTATCAAAATCATTCACTGTTATATTTTATTATTCTAATACATATTTGCTCTCCGTTGCTGAAACATCTCTCTTAGTTTGACCTCGCCTCATTAAACATAAATATCCTCGAAGAATTTCACAAAGTATAAAACGTGATAATGTGGTTACTCATCAAACGTGAGTGTAATGGAACATAATTAACAAAATAGACTGTAGTGTCGCTAGTGAAGACATGGTTGTTGGTTATTTTGAGTTAAAATACAATGGAATCAAGGTAAAACACAAGAAAAAGGAGAAATTTACTCAGACCAAACTTTATTAGGTCCGTCCATGATGAACTTGAAATTCGAACAACATAAATAAATATCATCACTGATTATCATATAAAAAGAGCTGTAAATAACAAGGTTCTAAAAACCAAGAACCGAATACAAAAAGAACAGAATCTACACTAAGAGATGGGCAAGTTTGATCGAATCAACACTTCCCCAAAACTTACAATTAATAAATTATCTCAAAACATAAAAACATATCACAGAATGAAGAAAATTGATGTACATATTAAAATTCGAATCAGTTAGTAGGAACATTAAAATTTCAAATAACTACAAAAAGTTACATAAATAGTAACTATAAAAAAGTTAAAACAAAAAACATAATCAGTGTGAAAATAAAAACAATGGTAATTTTGGTCTGGATCCAACAAACATGAGGGCGTTCAGAAATTTGGTCCGAGTGACAACAACATCGAAAATTGAAAAACTACTCGTTCGGAAATTCTCCCCTGACTCCACCCATAAAAACGGTTGACCGTGGTTGTCACACTTACCACGTTCAAAAATTCACCTCAGTTGACGGTGGGCGTGGACAACCATCACTCTGGTCCGGAGATGGTTCACATTGTCACCCCGGATGATGAAATTGGTTGTCGATTTTAAATTTTGGAAATATCGATTTCTTATCACATGGGAGATTTCGTTTATTTACACATATCACGCACAAATTCATATTTTACCATTAAATATTATGAAAATGTTAATTAAAAAATAATTAGAAAATATTTTAATGCTCAGTTATTAGTGTCAGTGAATTTTATTATAAGTTATTAAAAGATGGATGAGCGTTTAAAAGTTTTAGTGACTGCCATTGTGCGAAGTACAGTGAAATTCTATGAAGACTTCCTTCTTTCATCATCTGAAGCAGGTAAATGCATTATGATTAGTTGGTGATAATATGTGTTTTATTTATATGAATTAATAAGATTTTTTGTATTTATGTAGATGATGAAGATTCCTCGAATGAGGAGCATCCCAGGAGAAGAAAAAAGAGGAAACGAACTGCTGCCCAAATATCGCGAATACGATCATTTGTTGAGTATACTGTACCAAGATTTACTGACACTGAATTTCAATCTCATTTTCGATTATTGGTACATGCCTTCGAATGGCTTTTAAATAAACTTTCATCGAAATTGGCCAGAAAACGGATAGTTGGTCGCCTAAGTACATGCCCGAGGAAGCAGTTACTAGCAGTATTGTGGTTGTTTGCAACTCCAGATAGTTTCAGGTAAAAATTTTTGTAAATCATATATTTTTAAATTTTTAATTGATAATACTAATTGAAGTTACCGTTTTTTTGATGACAGATCTGTTGCATGTCAATTTGATTTATCAAAAGGAACATTACATGCCTGCTTTTTGTGTGTATTACATGCTCTCAACAGTTTGGCGCCAACAATTATTTCCTGGCCAAATTCGGAGAGGAGGCAGATCATATCCCAAAAATTCAAACGTATGGGTGGTTTCGAAGGCGTTATTAGAGCTATTGATGGCACCTACGTAAAAATCAAGGCACCATCAGATAATGCACAAGTTTACATTAATCGGAAATGTTTCTATGGGATTACATTACAAGCAATATGTGATGATAGTTGTCAGTTCATCGATTGTTTTGCTGGATATCCGAGTTCAGTGTCAGATACTAGAATATTTAGACAATCAGAAATTTATAAGGCAATTGTTGATAATCCTTCAAATTATTTTTCGACACATGAATATATTCTAGGCGATAAAGCTTACGAGCCAAAACCTTTTTGCGTACCACCATATCGAGAGGGACGTAATTTTACTCAATGACAGCGAAACTTCAATCATCAACATGCTAAGACGCGACAAGTAATCGAACGTACATTCGCTTTATTCTTTGGTAGATTTCATCGTTTTAAGGATCTCGATATGTCTCACACAGACCTCATACCAGCTTCTATTATAGCTGCGTGTGTTCTACATAATATTTGTTTAACAAATTCTTCTGATACGTTACGTCCTTGGTTTGAGGCAAAAGGTGCAGTGTGTTTGCAGCAATGTACGATTGTAGCACTAGAACAAGAACAATTATTAACTCATGGTAGTGCAACAAATGAAGAGGGTAGAGCATTTTGAGATGAGTTAGCTTTAGAAATGGGATTACTCAATGATATTGGACAGTGAGACAATCTTTGACAATGTGACTGTGATGTGATATTTCTTTGTTTTAAATATATGTACTTTATTTTTTGTAATAATATTGGCGTCAATAGTCAGATGATGTAGTTTTATAATAAAGACGCTGTAAATGATGTCAATATTTATTGATGTATTTACAAGATTATTTTATAATCAAAATGTGTAATAAATGTCATTTTTATTTTAAAATTGTTGTCGACTAAAGTTGTATGAATATTATGGGTATATAGGTTATCAAATATCGGTTTGATTCATAGAATATTTATTAATTTTCATATTATATTGTCACTTTCTACTGACATTCTATTGAACAAATATTCTAGCACTATGAAAAGTTAAGGTATGATTGGGCTATTATTTTCCAAAGAAATTAGTTAATTTTTTATACGTTTTTATTCTACTTGGTCGATTTGGTGAGGTACACATAGGATGACCAACTTCATCATGTTTTCAGGTGTGACGACTAACGCAAACATATGTTTTCTCAATTTTTGTTTGTTTCCTTCTTCACCAAAAAAAGTAAAAAATTTTATTTTGCCTTTTGTCGTTATTTTCTTTATCAAATTCTACATATTTCTGCTATCTACTTTTCTGCCTAAATTATTTTATCTTCCAAATTTTTACAATTTGAATTCTCGTAAGTATAGTTTACTACTGCTGCCTGTCCAAAACAAATAACATAATGTTTGAAAAAAAAATTTATTTAACGACAGAATTTAACAAAAGAACAACAAATATCACAAAAAATGAAAATTTACGTATTATAAAAATAAAATTGAAAAAAAAAACACTTGAAATACATAAAATGAAAAGAGATATACAGGACAAAAAAAGAAAATGAATAATAAATACATGATACTTATAAATAAATACGAACAGTCTCGCGACTGACCATCCTACATATAGGGCACGGTACTTCTGTATCATGTAGTTCTACGAGCTGACATTAACACTCTTCACAAATGCAAAAATGTCTACATGGGATGAATGAAAGTTGCCTCTCATTTTCGAAACAAATCACACAAATTTGATCCGGTTGTTGCTGCTGCCAATGTACTTGGCTACCATTGTCATGTTCTAATTCACGTCGTCTACTTTCTTCTGGTTGTCTTACTTCTGGTTCACAAACTTCTGGTTGTCTAGCTGATTCTTGTAGTCTACGACTAAGACTACTGCTACTGCTGTTGCTATGGCCTCTTGTTGGACACTCAACTGAAATGTGTCCCCTCTGGTGACAGGTATAACATACCTTTTCACCAGTGGGACAATTCCGATATTGGTGTCCGTGGAAGCCGCAGTTGGTACACAAATTTCTTCTGTAATAAATAATATAATTAAAAAATGTGACAGATAATATTAATGAAGTAAGAAAATAATTAACAAATTTTTACCTGTCACTCATGTACTGTTGACAATCACGAGCAATGTAGCCAAATTGTTTACATCGGTAACAACAACGACCTGGGTAGGGACATTGAGTAGTTTGATGTCCCTTGAACCCGCAATTTACACATGTAACATGCGCCAATTCAGGCCACATGTAGGGATTTGTAGCAGTGGGAACCGGATTTGGTGGTCTGCACATATAAAATGAAAGAAAAAAATTATCAAAAATAATGACATAAACAAAATATGATGAATAATAATCGAATTGTTACCTTTCATCTAACAGTCTATTGTAAGGTATTTCTTCAGGTTCTCGAACTTCTGGTTCTCAAACTTCTGGTTGTCGAATTTGTGGTTCTCCATTTTTGTTACGTGGGAGAGGCAGTCTGTGAAACAATAAACAAACAAACAGATAGTTACAATTTGACGATTTATTTATTGGAACCAAGCACAAACGCAATACAACACAATCGATGGGAATCTTCAGGATTTTCATCCTTGTAATATTATACTAATGCCATTTAATGTAATATAATCACTGTCAACAAATTATCAATTTCATTGCATCCCATCGCTAAATTTGATGGGCTGTGTTATGGTAAAGAGGACACAACATTTTACTCAAAATTATATCAAATGCTTACCTTTCTTTCAAATCTCCGCGTTGGTCTAATCTAGCATTCTGTTCATGATCATGATCACCTCGTGGTTCATCACTCTCCGGTTGTCGAACATCAATCTCCGGTTGTCTCACATCAATCTCAGTTTGTTTCACATCATTTTCTGGTTGTCTTTCTGCTGCTGGTGCTTGTTCAGGTGGGAAAGCGTTAGGTTGCTGTGGATTGCGTTCCATTAATTCCGCCATGTAACGCCTCCACAAAGCATGCGGAACACCACAACGAGGAGGATTATTCATTTTAAGATGAGCTATAACAATAACGAAACAAATAACATCTTCACGTACAAATTTAAATGTTAATAAAAAAAATCTGTTCACAAACCTCGTATTTTTCATAAATTTCTGAAATTTAGATTCCTCAATACAAGCACCAACATGCACGAGTGAATTTCGATGAGAAGCACATTGTGACGACAAAAACGACGCTACCAAATGACGATGTAGATATATATCACATGAAGGACGAACGATGCTACTAGCTCTGTGATTGATCGATCAATGCTGGAACTATGTTTCGATGAAAAATAAATTATTATTCGAAATCAAATTGCATTTCTTCATTACATTTTTTCGACGAACGCCTCAAATGCCGTCGCAATTCTTTCGGGAGCATTAACAGCTCTTTCTTTATACACAAGATTTTCACTTCTGGTCAATGATGCTGATTGAGGTCTAATTTTCAATTTTTTTATTTTTGGAGTATCTTCATATTCAACTTCTTCGTTCAGACATGTTGAAACGGTTGTTTCTTCAGGAGAGGTCGACTCGCCGGTTTCATATCCACTGACAGTAACAACTTTTTCATATATATTTTTTGGTCCATTCACCGAAGAAGCAATATGAGGAGGACAAACATTGTGTGATTTATGAAATATGGCATCAAGTTCTTCAAAAAAATCGCAGTGTACTCTTTTTTTTCCGGTATCTCCACTGCTTATATTGTCAATTTTAGTAAAGTACCGTTTTTTCAGGTACTTCTATTTATTTTCACATTGTCTAGCTGTATATGGGACCAATTTGGCAGCAATCTGTTGCCAAACCTTTGAATTTTTACAGGTTGTTGATTTGAAGAGATGCTCAGCATCTTTAAACAATGTCAGGAACTCCAAGACATCTGCTCGTTTCCTCAGTGGCCTAGTTGCCCAGTTGATGTACGCAGATCATCATTATATTCAACAGCATGATATACTGTACTCTGTACAGGTGAGTCATCAAGGTTTACAATTTCTTCTTCATATCGAGCGTCTAGTTCTTCTTGTAGTCTAGCCTCGGATGTTCGTTTCTCGAATAGTATTTGATCCTCTTTTTCAGAATCAATATTTGAAAGATTTGTTTTCGGTTGAATCGTATTACCCGGTGCATTTTTTGTATCATTTTGCGCAGGTTTCGACATACATTCTTGCATATTTATCCATTCTTTGCTATCATTTTTATGTATAGCTTCCATAATATTTTTTGGCATTGAAATAACAGATTTTTTATAGTTCGAGGTACTTGGTACCTCCGGTTGTCGATGTAATTCTACGTCTTGTTGTCTGTTTTGTACTTCTAGATCAGGTTCTCTAGAAGTATGAGGTAATTTGACTGTTGCTGATGAGTCACCACTGGTACCATCGGAGGGAATTGTGACGACTGCATCATTTTTAACTTTCGGCGATAATAATTTGCTAGTAGTATCATCAGATACTACTTCATCAACTGCAGTACTATTTTTTGAAACAACAGAGACATCGTTCATACTGATTAATTCTGAATCAGAATCTACTAACATATCTAGCGTGGCTGGAGTAGCTGAGTCAATTTGAACTGAATAATCTCCATTTTTGTTTATAGTGTACAGGCACCACAACAGATTGTCCGCTGAGAAAAAAAAAACAAAAACCTATTGAAGAGCTATTCTTTCTTTTTGACAAAGAAATGATGAAGTCTATGCTAATACTTACAATCATCCTTATGTTGAACCAGAATATGATCATCATACATGAATGGCATTCCTGTTCTAGTATCTGACACAATATTATAATTTATTTTTATTTAATTTAGCACAAAACAAAATAAAATTTAAAATTCTCACAAAAATCAATTTGTCACATCAAACTTATGAATTTCAGTTTATTCAAAAATATTTAAATATGATAAAAAATAGTCTAGAGGTCATGGTTGACCATTATTTGCGTTCAAAAATAAGTGGGTTGTCCACCACAACCAAGGGACAACCATTCCCTAAAGTTGTTTGGAAATGGGTGTGGCCTAATGGACAACCGTTTTAATTTTCAAATCATGTGATAGTCCACCACGGTTGCGCACCTGTCACCCTGAGTTACATTTCTGAACGCCCTCCAGATGATATACATAAACAATCTAACTAACATAAATATGCTGACAGGACAAACATGACAAACAACAACAAAAGAAGACTTGGAGCTGAGGGTTGTTCTCAAAAGGATCGAGCTAACTATCTCCAAATAGCGAAGTCCAAAAACTGCTGAATTTTGCACGTCCAAGTCCCTTGAGGAAAACATCAGCAATCTGATCGCCTGTAGCTATACTCTTTAAACAAATTAAAGTATTGGATACATAATCTCGGCAAACTTAACACAATTTTCATTGTCCTTGAAAATTGAACACAGGGGCATAATATTAATATTTAAATCACAATAAATTGCGCAAGGATAAGTTATCTAGTGTACAGTCACACAGAGCGACTATTTCCGCATCTGTGGTGCACAAGGTCACTAACAACTGTTTCTTACTTCTCCACAGTATCAGAGCATCATAAACAAATACACAATAACCACTGATAGATTGGTGAGAGATTGGACAATTAGCCCAATTGGCATCAACATAAGACTTAATTACAGTAGAATCAGGCAAAAAACAATAAACGAGTTCATAATCTCATGTGGTGACTAAATATTTTAGCACTTGTAACAAATGAGAATACGCTACATTATCAGCATTGGACTGAAACTGGCCAAAGTAACTTACTGCTTAACATATGTCGGCCCTAGTACCCAACATGACATACACTAGGCAACCGAGTAACTTTTTATATTTAGTAATTAAACTCTCTGACTTTACTTTATTTTCATCTATTTTTAAATATAATCTTTCTTCCATCAGGGTATACACCGGGTTACAATCTTTTACTTTAAACTTTTCTATTATTTTACCTATTAACTGCTTTTGATGTAATTTTAGTACTTTATTTTTGTAATTGTAATCTATTTGTAACCCTAAATAGGATTTTACAGTGCCCAAATTGTGGGTCTTAAAGGTCGTGTTTGATTGTGTTTTTAATTCATTAATCAACTCGACATTTTCTCCACAAATTAACATATCATTAACGTAAACCAAAATGTACGCCAAACCTTTTTCACTTTTCTTATAGTAGAGGCAGGCACTAATCATGCCTCCTATTTTTATATCTTAAGGAGAAGACAAAATTTCTCCATGTCTCATACCAAGCCTTAGGGGCTTGCTTAAGACCATATAAAGATTTATTCAACTTCAAAACTTTATTTTTACAATTTACTTTGCTATATATACCATCTGGGATCTCCAGATATACATCATCTTGGAGTATCCCATTCAAAAACGCATTTCTTATGTCTATTTGAGAAATATTATACCCTCTTTAATTACAAATAACTAATAGAGTTCTCAACGTACTCATTTTTGCCACTGGAGCATACAACTCCTTAAAATCAAAACTTTTGTCAACTTCGAATCCTCGAGTGACCAATCTAGCTTTATATAATTTATTGCCTTCTCCATCTTCTTTAATTTTAATAGCCAATGTGATAAAATAGGCTTTGTATTAACGGGACGATCAACTAAGTCCTAAGTTTTGTTTGTATGAAGTGAATCCAATTCTTTGGAAATAGCGATCTCCCATTCTCGTTTATCTGACAATGACTTGGCTTCTTCAAAATTAGAAGGAAACTCATTAAATATGCTAGAAGCGTAATGACACATGGTTCGTCTATTACTATATTCTCTATGTCATCTAGACTTACATTACTGGGCATTTTTACGTTAACATTTGAGTTTCCACTTATGTTACCAGAGGTACTTGGCGAAGAGACATTTTCCCTATTTCTGACATTACTATTAACAAATTTACTTTCATCAAATATTATGTCTCTCGCAATTATTATTTCATCGTTGCTGGTATTCAGCAAATGATTATCTTCTGAGTTGTAACCAACAAACACCAGTGGTATACTTTTACTTTGAAATTTATCCTTCATTTCTCTTTTGGGATTAAGGCATATCCACAACAAAAAAAAACTTTTATGTTACTTAAATCAACATTTTTACTGTACCATATTTTTGCTGGTTGCTCGTTTTGACAGTTGACAGTTCTATTGTACAAATATGTGGCACACAGCACATCTTCAGACCAATACTTAATTTCTAAACCTGAGTGTATCAGCATAGTACGCGCTTTTTCAATCAACATTCGATTTAATTGTTTGGCGCGTCCTTTCATCTGAGGACAGAATGGTACAGTATTCCCAATTGCAATACCTAATAACCTGCATTGGGTTCTGAAACAAGCATTAATATATTTAGTACCATTATCACATTGAATTTTGCTGATTCGCCTGCCAAAAATATTTCTAACACGAACTTCAAAATCCAAAAACTTCTCATAAACTTGATCCTTTGATTCAAGTACGTAAACAGTAGCATATAAAGTAAAATCATCTAAAAAAGTTAACATATATCTTTTATTATTTTAAGCAGTAGTCTGCATCTGCCCACAAATGACTGTGTTGTCAAGTTCTAGCGGACAAGTGGATTTCCTATCAACAGAACAATGAGGAAGCTTCGACTGCTTACCTTCAACACATTCAACATTATAATAATCAAAATTATTAATTAACTGAGAGCAAGACATAGGTTTCATAGTATCAAAATTGGGATGCCCCAACCTGGCATGCCACAAATTTACATTTTCATCGGACACAGTTACCAAACATTTCAAATTTCGATTACGGTTGAGATAAGAATTAACATTATAAAGTTTGTTGTCCAGTGATTTACCATAATTTACTAACTGGCCATCATGTTCACAAATCAAATAAACATTACCTTTATAATCAAAATTGACTTTTATACCTGATTGGCAAATATGAATAAATATTAGAACAAATACATTTTACCCGAACATATCACTGGGCCCATAACCTGTTGGTTATTTTGAGTTGAAATGCAATAGAATTGAGGCAAAACACAAGAAAAATGAGAAGTTTACTTGGACCAAACTTTATTAGGTCCGTCCATGATGGACTTGAAATTCAAACAACAAGAATAAATATCATCACTGTTTATCATATAAAAAGAGCTATAAATAATGAGGTTCTGAGAACTGAGAATTGAATTCAAATTGAACGGGTTCTACACTTAGAGATGGGCAAATTTGATCAAATCATCAATGGTTTGTAGAAATAATATTAAAATAAAAAGTGGGTAAGAACCTTCGACCATATACATAATGGACTCCACATACTGATAAAATGTTGAAGGCAATTAATTGTAATGTACATTCCATTCAAAAGTTATTTCCCTTATAAAACTGTACTTTTCACAAAACTCATCTACAAATTCCCTTCGATTCGTCGCCATTAAATTAATTAGGATTCAGCAACAAATTGAGAATTCATTTACAAATATTAAAAACAAATAAAAGACGCTATTTAATTTTAAAACACTTTCATTCTGTAAAATGTTAATGCAAATCCCTCCATATTATTTAATCAATTGACGTATGATATTTGTTGAAGAGAGATGAGATCTTTTGAAAACAAACACAGTGAAAAACAATATGTCAACTCAAATTATTTATTCACGACATTGTAACAACTTCTGATGGATGGAGAACAATCTCCGTTGATCAGAGATGGAAAAATTATGAGGCGGCAACCAGTGTCACCATATGTGAAATACAAAAATGTTACATATATATTATTTATAGGTTAGGTATAAGTTTACACCATTATATTCTAGAGGCAGTGAGGGAATCGTATCCCAACAATATTTGATAAATCCTGAAAAAAAAACTTTTGAATGAAATGTACGCCTTCATGGTGTTTTCATATAAGCCAATGTTAATTTTATCAGTATGCGCCTTTGATCATACAGAATTAACATGGACTGCTATTTGATTGAAAAATACGTACAAAATTTCGTTATCAATTGCCAAGACATAGGAGGAAATAGTTAGACGGGTTGGGTTGATAATGATTTCAATGTTCTTTGTGAGGTAATTTTGTTTAGAATAGAAATTATGAAAATTTAATTTAATACCATAGAAAATGCTTCTACTTATTACTTATTTGTAATTTTTTATATATTCAATATAATTAATTCAGTTCAACCTCAAATTTCAGCAATATTTTACTGTTTTACAAATCCTTATCATACCCGACCCGACTAACTTCATCTTACATCTTCTAATGTCATTCTTACCACAAATAGCAGTCCATGTTAATTCTGTATAGTCAAAGGTATGCGCAGTCCATTATGTATGCGTGTTGTTATTTCTACCAGCTTGTGTGAGGAGTTGCTCGGATCTGTACTGTATATGAACGAGATTGCTTGTACTCCCTGAGTGTTCCTTTATTTTTTGTTGGGATACAATTCCCTCACTCCCTCACAAACACATAACCTGATCTTGACTAACACTGTATGTAACATGTTTATTATATTTAATCGTTTCACATGTGGTGACACTGATCATCAACATAATCTTTTTCCACCACTGCTTGACGGAGAATGTTCTCCGCTCGTCAGTCGTTGTACTAACGTTGGTAATAAATCTTTTTCAAAGATGATAATTGGTTTTTATCTTTTCTGCATCAAGTGATCAGAAATCACCTCAATATGGTAGGCAGAGCTACGGATTGTAAAAAGAAGTGCAGTAATTAGAATGTGTTAATAGTGTAATTAATTAAAAGTTAAAATTTCGTGTTTCACACAAAGTGAAAAGGCTTAGTGCCGTGTGATACCTCCACGCAAAGTGGAAGGAAAAGTGTTAAAAATTTGTGAATGCAAAGTTCGTTTCAGTGATAAAAGTAAATATCCTGAGAAATTTAAAAAAGTTTAGTCAGTGAATCAAAAAGTAAAAGTTCGAAGTCAAAGTAAACGAAGGTAAATCCTTGGGTGTAAGTCGAAAAATTTGAAGTAAATAGTTGGGAAAGCAGATCGAAAAGATCCTGCGGATGAACAAACCAGTCATTGAGAGTGAAATAGTTAGAAACTGCTCATGCTGTGTTCTGGAGAGAAAAAGCTGAGTCAGAGAGATTGAAGTTTGACGAGTTCCTGAGAAGAAACGGCGAAACTTGGTGTCAATTGGGCAAGAAAGCGTATGGAAAACATCAAAAAACTACAAAAATCAACGGATAAAAATAAGATAAGTAAAAAATTTTAGAATAATAAACCATAATTTTGTGTTATTTTGCTCGTAAATTAATAAAATATTAAAATTTCAGCATATTAAAATTAAAATTTGATACATTTTCGTGTATATTCTCGACCAAAATTCAAGTAAAGTCGAAACTTGAAAGGTGGATTCAATATCCTTTCAAACTGGTTGAGAATTGCAGAAACAAGAAAGCTTTGTTGGATGAGCTTCATCAGATCCAACAAAAGAAAACCTAAATTCATGAACATTAACCTTGGTGACAAACTTTTTCTTGTTCACAAAAAATAAAAAATTTTTAATAGATGAAGGTTAATAGATTATTTTCTTTTCAGCACTAATCTCTTTCATATTTTTGTTGAAAAATTTTTGAATTGAATATTAATTTATGTTTTAACGTGTTCAACAGAATCTTTTTCGTTCTGGAACAAAACCCAAAGTACTAATTAAATCGATCTTGAATATTTTTGGCGATAAAGTCCAAGTAAATCGATCACTCAAGAAACTGAAACAATGGCGGAGAGATCACCTCATCATCGGCAACATATAATTAGTCAGAATAATTTTAAAATATTAATTAATTATTGGATACCATATTATAATATATTTAATTTGCATTCCCTATCGAGCAGTTGAGACCGTGTTGTGCATTATCATGTGGTTAAGACCGTGTTACCCTCTAGATTTAAGTTCTCGTGTTTCTGAGGTAGGATTTAAATTCCCCGATATTCCAAATTTAATAATAAAATGTCACGATTTGATACTAAAAAAGTATTCAATGGAAGGAATTATGATGCCTGGAGGACCACGATGGTCTCAACACTCTATGCAGAGTAATTGTATCCAATTATGCACGATGTTGAGACCGAAGTGCTATTTTTGGGACTTGAATTAAATAATTTTTTAAACCCTGATTCTGGCAATGCTAGTGCCGCTAATCGAATGGCATATTTTCGTAACCAAGAAAAATGAAAACCAACAACCAGAAATGTGTCAGAATAATAATAATACATACAAAAATAAAAAATATAACAATAATCAAAATCAGAATACTTTGCCACGTTCGAACATTTTAGTATGTTTTAAGTGTTATGGCAAAGGACACATAGCAAAAGTACGTCCGTCAAATAAAGAGGCTATAAAACCCCAAGATAAACCAGATGGTCCTGCCCAAAATACAAGATACGGACGAAATAACAACCACAATAATAATAATAAAAATAAGAAAGAAAATGACGTTCAATGGTCCATGATGATCAGATACAAGAATCACAATCCGAGAATAAACACAAATATTAATAAACTAATAAATTTAATTACATCTAAAGAAACAAAACAAGAGTCAGACTCAAGTTATGTCCCTCTCACTAAAAGAATTATGTTAGATGGTGGAGCTGTTGCTCACGTTATATCAGACTTATCAAAATTATCTAACCCAATAATGTTAGAAAAGCCTATCAAACTGGAATGTGCCATTCAGGATAAACTACTCATTGCCACACATATAGGTACCATGTTCATCAGAGTGGAGAACTCAGAGAGGAACCAAATAATAATAAAACTAAAAAACGTACATTATGTACCATCTCTAAACGTAGATTTAATGTCAGGGATTAAAATAACAGAAAATAGAGCGCTAGGCATAGATCAAAATTTCTCTGCAGCGCACATATACGTCCGAGGCATAGACGAAGTCAATTTTTCAGCCCCAAAAATAAGAGGCGTGTACATGGTGAAGTACGAAATTGTACCAGAGTCCGCCATTAATATTGTGAAGATGAAGACGAATTAAATAGAATATGTCCTTATAATAACGAATCTAATAAATTGGCATGTATGTCTAATATAAATTCCCAAGATGAGTGGATGGAATATGAAGTAGAAGAGGAAATTATAGAGGAAAGTCAGGAGGAAAATGAAGAGAATGAAGAGAACCCTAATAATAAAAAACAAGAAAATATAATTAATAATAATATAGATAATAACATAATAATAAACACTAATGATGCATATGATAATAATAATTCACAAAAAAATGAAATGAATGAAAGTGGAAGTGAAATGAATGAGGATGTAGGAATAAACACAAATAATAACACAATAAATAATAATAATACAATAAGTGATACGCAGGAATCTAATGAGAGTACTGATACATCAAAAATAGACAAAAAAATGATATGGCATAGGAGATTAGGACATCTATCAGGAAACAATTTAAAATTCTTGACAAAGGTCTCAAGAGGTATTCCAAATGGAATTACTTTTTGTGATGACGAGTTCAGTCTGTGTGAGGTATGCGTGAAAGCTAATTCTAGAAGATTAGGGCACAATGGAACTCGCACACGACCTGAGAGGAAACTTGAGCTCGTTTCATCAGATATAATGGGCCCCTTCTCAAAAATATGTTTTAATTTTCATGGATCACGCCACAAAATATACTTTTATTTCCACCATTGATAAGAAATCAATGGTTTTCGAAGAATTTAAAAAATTATATATGAAATTTAATTCGAAATTCCCGGATCACCCTATAGCCACTTTAAGATGTGACAATGCTAGGGAATACCTTGACTCAAATATGAAGACATTTTGTGAGAACAACGGCGTAAACCTTGAGCTAGTCATTCCATATTCACCAGAGTTGAATGGGATGGCCGAAAGGCAGAATCAAACGATTATGGCAAGGACAAGGGCTATGTTGTTTGACTCTGATTTGGATTTCAGGTTTTGGTCATTGGCTGTTCTAATGGCTGTTTATATAATAAACAGGAGCCCAACTAGGGCCAATAAAGATAACAAGACCCCTTTTGAGATGTTTTATGGCATAAAGCCGGACTTATCTAACATGAGAGTTTTTGGGTCTCTCGCCCACAGGCACATCCCCATAGAGGTCCATCAGTAACAAGCCACTAAAAATAAAAGAAAAAGTGCCACCCATGGAGACTGGGCTTAAACTCAATAAACCAGTAAATGGAATTGACCATACCAAATATAGGGCTATGATTGGGAATCTGCTATATGTGGCAAGACTGACCCGCCCGGATATTGCTTTTGCCGTCAACTACCTATCCTGTTTTCAGGCATCCTCCAACAATGAAATAAAAAACTATGTTCGTCGTATCATTAGATACCTGAAAACTACAAGAGATTTCTCTCTGGTCTTCCACTCCGACCAAACTCACATTAAAGCTTTTGTCGATGCGTCGTATGCACCCGACGTAGACGATTCACCCATTGATATAAATAACTTGGAGGAAGGGTGCTCCACAACCGGCTTCATGATTTTTGTAAACGGAGACTTTCTCAATTGGGCCATTCACTGGCAACACACGGTTGCAACTTCGTCAACTGCAGCCGAGTTAATTGCATTGAATGATGCACTCGACGACATATATGTGATCTGGAGACTTATGGAAAGCGTTTTCTCTGTAACCAACCCAGTGCAGGTGTATGAGGACAATATATCTGTGTCCCGCATTGCATCTGGGGAAGGCCAGAAACGATCCAGGTCTCTTGCGATCAAATGCTACGCACAGCTGGAGGCATTTCAGCAATAATTGATAAACTTCAATGATATTAGGTTACCCGATCAAGTTGCCGATATATTAACCAAAGCACTTGTTTGGAAAACCTTCCAGAATATCGTTACGAGAATCCTCCGAGCAAGTCAACTTTTCGGCCAATAGTCTTAATTGACATAACCCTCAAAATTTTTGATATTTGGTTTTGGACTGCGGATGGGTGTCGGTCTTTTAGCACCTATCGTAAATTGAGCGGTCCATATTTTGTTTCACAATTCACATCATACATTTACAACAGGTTCCCATCGCTGCTCTGCCTCTCTTACTGGCATCAGCATTCCCTAACAAATTCAATTGATTCCAACAATAGTATATTTATTTAAACCCCTTACAATTAATTATAAGGACATAGATAATAATGTTTTCTTCCACAGCTGATGATGAGGAGATATTGACCTCTCCGACCTTTTCTTTATATATATAATAATTTAAAATCACACAATATATCTATAAGATGTGACACTATAACATAAGGTTAAATGTATACCTCATGTTAATAATTACACAATATATAAGACAAAACAATTGATTTATAAATTTATACACATTTTAATTGTACATCATAATGCTAGTCAACGACTTATTTAGTTTTTACCATTTTTCTAGCAACACTTTTTATATGATATTTATGTTTAATAATTTTGACTGCTATTGCTTATTTTTTTTTTTTTAATACATACACTGTGTGATACATTTTTTTTAACTTATATGTTCGTTCGTCCGTTTTGAATCGTAGGGGGGTGTTGGGATACGATTCCTTCACTCCCTCACAAACACATAACCTGATCTTGACTAACACTGTATGTAACATGTTTATTACATTTAATCATTTAACATGTGGTGAGACTGATCGTCAACATAATCTTGCCCGCCACTGCTCGACGGAGAATGTTCTCCGCTCATCAGTCGTTGTACTAACGTTGGTAATAAATCTTTTTCAAAGATGATAATTCGTTTTTATCTTTTCCGCATCAAATGATCAGAACTCACCTCAATATTTTTCAATGTTATCATTATAGTGAGGAAAAATATATGAAAATTTAGCAAAGCTGAAACTACAAAATAAAAAGTTGGCTTTTCATTTCTTTTATAATAATAATACTTTATAATATTCACAATGTTTTCGTACAAAGATTTCATTTTTGACTTGAAGAAAAATTGTATCAATTTTGATGAAGATGATAAAAATATTAAATGTGTTATTGCAAGTGAAGAAAGTTTTGAAAAATTTTCACAAAAGCTGAAAGAAGCCGGCATTTCATTTTCAATCCATTCATCAAATACTAAAAGTATGTCAATGAATTCTGAAAAGGTATCTTCTTATCTACGCAATTAATTTCAGACCTGTCACACACATCAACTAAGCTACGAGTTGGACAGGTACTTAGGCTATTTTAAATATGACGAAGTTTTTTTGGACACCACAAGCTAATATTGTTTTCATAAAATATTCAACTTAAATTTGACATTACATCAATAATCTACAATATAAATTAGGGTACTTAATTTTTTGGTAAATGTAAACTGAAAAGTGAAAAATTCCCACTCTCCAGTCTCTATTAACTCTAATGATAAAAAAATCTGATAACTGAAACTTGTATTTCTATACCACTTTGCATGATTCACTGAATCATTTGAAAACAAACGCCTCTCCCAAGCTGGTAGAAATCTTTGACTACAATACCCCATTATGTATGTTTTGTATATGGTCGAAGGTAAGAACAACATGCGCTCACATCATTTTGTTTGATGAAAAGAACCAGGGATGCCAACCCTACGTCAATAGACGTAGATCTACGTCGTTTTGAATAAAGCTTAAAAAGCTACGTCTTTTTTTTAATCTACGTCTTTCTACGTCTTTTTAGGTAAAAATAATGTCTCAGGAAAAATCGCATTTATTGATTAAAAATTGTTTTTTTAATCCCAAATTTTTAAAAATTTTTATGAATAGTTTTTTCAAAGATCAAAAGGCTACAATTATCTCAAGAATTATAAAATAAAATCACATTTTATGATTTGTTTCTCTCCATTTGTTATCCTTTGTGTTTTGATAATTTAATTCAGTAATCAGTAATCAGTTCAGTTCAGTATTTTTCGTTCTTTTCTCCCTTTTACAATTCGCAGACTGCAGTTCTCACCTCAAACTGTACCTCGTATTTCTTTCCTCATGGCTCATACTTGGAATTTCAATACTGAATCCCAAGCCAGTTGACCTTTCCATCTGCAAAAATGGTATGATTATTAAATACTCTTCCTTTCAACACATGTCGAATGTTCCTTCCACTTTGCGCAGTTTTGTAAATTGTTATTTGTTATCTACTTGTCTTTTCATAATTTTATGTTTGTTACTACATGTAGATTAGTTTCTTCTTTTCTTGGGTTATATTTTGTAGTTGGCGACGAATCGAAGAGAATTCTTAGATGAAGTCTTTTCGAATCATCGCCGTCAGATTAATCAGGATTCAGTGACAAATCGAAGAGAATTCATCTACGAATTCTCTTCAATTTGTCGTCATTAAAATAATTAAGATTAAACGACGAATTGAAGAGAATTCATTTGCAAATTCTCTTCGATTTGCCACAGTAAATTAATTAAGATTAAACGACAAATTGAAGAGAATTCATTTGCAAATTCTCTTTGATTCGCTGCGTTAAATTAATTAAGATTAAACGACGAACTGAAGAGAATTCATTTACGAATTCTCTTCCATTAGTCGCCATTAAATTAATTAAGATTAAACTACAAATTGAAGAGAATTCATCTAAAAATTCTTTTCAATTCGTCGCTGTTAAATTAATTAGGATTAAACGACGAATTGAAGGAACTTCATCTGTGATTTCTCTTTGATTATTCGCTGTTAAATTAATCAAGATTCATTGACAAATTGACTGGAAGTAAATATAACAAACCGAAATTGAATTCATAAACTCAACTCACTGGGATGCTCAACTACAAAATATAATTTTAGACACTTTTGTCTAGAGAAAGTTTTGAATCACAAATTAATTTAATAGATGGTAAAACATGATTGATAATTCTCTTCTTCATTTTGAATTCTAGAATTGAAATTCATGGTATGTTTTTTTCTAATTTAGACGTCACATATCCCTAATACCAGTTCAGCTTCACCTGCTGATTCTGATTCAGTGGATAGTCCTGATGATAAAACTTATGATGAGACTTTTGAGGTTGAGAATGATATTGATAATACCAGTGATGATTGTGATAGTGGTGAATGTAATCATAATAACTTCTGTTCTAATTTTAAATCCAAACTCAAGAGAAATTAGTAAGTACATATTTCACTAAATCTTATAAAAAAAATTCTGTTCCATATTAAAATTCTTGCTTTCTATTTTTAGCACAGTTAGTCAAACTGGTGCAAAGAAAATGCGTTATGCTAACAAATTCAGGCCAGAATGGATTACTGAATTCCCATTTATAAAAAGTTCCTCGAAAGGTAATTCATAATTTATACTTTCAAATGTATAGAATAATATTCTTGAAGCAATGCTTCTCAGCACTTTGGCTTGTGCTGGTCCAGGACTTCTGCCATTTCAGGATTTATACCTCCCCATCCCTCACACTACAGGTCTATTTTATTTAACACAAAAATGTTAAAAAGTGTAACTCCAGGTCCACACTGCCCTACTTCAGCTCATGAGGAGGTGATATATATATATATTCCCTTTTCTTGTTATCATGGTACATGTCGTTATTTTTATTTAATTTACACGAAATTTAGTACAAACAATAGTAACAATTCACGGACCAGACCTATTGATTTTTGTATGGAGTAGCCAAATAGTTCATCCTGTATGACAATTTTTATTTTTGTTTTGGCTCTAAAACGCCTAAGTTTCAATCAATTGCTACAAAGCTATACCTAGATTGAGTAGTGTGTATACTGATACAACAACTTTTAAGGAAAAACTGAGTAGATTTAATTAAGTCTATAAATAGTTCAATTTTAAATAAGATTTTATTTTAATTAATTTTTCTTCAGGTATCAATTATTTCAAGTGTGTTCCATGTGGCCTTGATATGAAAGGTTCAAGAAGAGAGATTCAACGACATGCCAACACACCAAAACACCAGAAAAATTCTAAATCTCTAGATGGTATGAAATCACAAGATTTGTTTAGCCAAACTAAATCCGCAGCAACTATTGATAAAGCAGCAAAAATGAATGAATTAAGGTCCGCAATGTTTATTATAAAAAATAGTTTACCTATTGCTGCAGCTGATGATCTTTTGGGTCTGATAAAGTCTTGTTGTCCAAATGAGCCTGCTGTGAAGAGAATGCAATGTGGTAGAACTAAATGTACCAGCATTATTCAGAGTGCAATTGGAGACACAATATTCCAACAAATAATTCAAATTTTAAAGACCCAAAAGTTTTCATTGATAATTGACAAATCCAATGATAGGAGTACTGTTAAAAATATGGCTATTGTAGCTAGGGTTTTATATGAAAACAAGCCAAAAGACATTTTTGTATCTTTATTAGAACCAAAAACCTGTGATGCTGTAGGTTTGTACTGCTGCATCCGGGAATTTTTTTAAGAAAATGAAATTCCATGTAAAAGTAATATGATAGGATTGGCAACTGATGGAGCTAATGTCATGCAAGGGAAAAACCATTCAGTCGCAGTTCTTTTGAAGAAAGATGTACCTAATTTGTTTGTATTAAAATGTACTGTGCATTCTTTGGCCTTGTGTGCATCAAAAGCAACAGAAAATTTACCTGCTGGATTAGAAAAATTTTTGAAGTCTGTGTACATCTATTTAAAATATAGTGCAAAGAGAACCAGCAAATTTCACTCTATTCAAGAAATGTTGGATATACCACAACATAAAATACTAAATACTTGCAATGTACGTTGGCTCTCATTAAGAGATTGTGTCAAACAATTTGGGGAGCAGTATGATGCATTATTTACTTTCTTTCAAGAAGAGGCCAAAGAAAAAAGAAATAAAGACGCTGATGAAATATTTATGAGGTTTACAATCCCAGAATATCGATTGTATGTGTCATTCTTAGATGAAATTTACCATTGATCACAACAGAAAACCTGATATTTCAAGAAGAATCAACCCAAATATATAAGTTATATTCTAGATTGGAAAATTTGTGTGTTCGAATTTGTCAACTTTTCCTTCAAGATGATTACCTTTTAGTAACTGGTGTTGAGTCGATACAACATAATAATCCTGATAACTTTGCGGCATTGAGTGATGTTGACTTGGGGTCAAAAACAAATGCTGAAATAATCAGGTTTAAACTAAGTGAAGAAAAGACTAAAATATTCCGTACAACCTGTCGCAACTTCCTAATAACTCTTGCTGATGAAATACGGCTGCGATTTCCATTTGATAATGAAAATTTTTTGACTTTACGTGATTTGAGATTTGTTGAACCTACAAAAATGTCAACTGTAAAAAATATCACTCAAATTTCTTCATTATTTGGATATAATGAAACTGAAATTGTATCCACCAATAATGAGTATAAAGATTTGCGAATTGCATTTAGAACATATTTGCATTTGGATATGGAATCATTTTGGACAAAGGTATTGCAAACAAAAGATGACAATGGCTTGTTAAAGTATAAACGTGTTGTAGAACTGAAACATCTAATTGATATACTCCCACATTCATCAGCTTCGTGTGAGCATATATTCAGCATAGTTAATGCTAATAAAACCAGTGGAAGAAGTAACCTTTCCAATAAAACCTTAAGTGGTATTTTATATGGTAAGTCATTTCTTAATATTAATAATGTTGAATGTTACAATATTCCTTGTAATGATATGTTGAAAAATTTCAATGTCTCTATGTATCCCCATAAAAACTAAATTATTCCCTTTCAGGTTCTCTCCTATTGACATAAATTTAATGTAATCCTTTTTGAAAAAAAAAAAAAAAAATCAAATTAAATTTTTTGAATTTATGATTTTCCCATTTTCAAAAGTTTAATTATTATCATTTCTTTTTTATTTTTCATATTTACCACTATGATATTAATTATTATTACCCTTGGTCTTTTCTATTCCTGTTATCAAATTCTTATAATACACTTGTAATAATTTTTCTATTTTGAAAAATTGATCTAATTATTTTCATCTCTTTTTTTATATTTGGTATTTGCCACTATAATATTAATTATTATTACCATTGGTCTTTTCTACTCCTATTATCAAATTCTTGTATAATAATTTTCCTGTTTTGAAGAATTGATCTAATTATTTTCATCTCTTTTTTTATATTTGGTGTTTGCCACTATAATTTTATCATTACCCTTGGTCTTTTCTATTCCTGTTATCAAATTCTTATAATACACTTGTAATAATTTTCCTGTTTTGAAAAATTGATCTAATTGTTTTCATCTCTTTTTTTATATTATTTGGTATTTGCCACTATAATTTTATTATTATCCTTGGTATTTACTATTCCTGTTATCAAATTCTTATAATACACTTGTAATAATTTTCCTGTTTTGAAAAATTGATCTAATTGTTTTCATCTCTTTTTTTATATTATTTGGTATTTGCCACTATAATAATAATTATTATTACCATTAGTCTTTTCTTCTCCTACAATCAAATTCTTGTATAATAATTTTCCTGTTTTGAAGAATTGATTTAATTATTTTCATCTCTTTTATTTTTGGTATTTACCACTATAATATTAATTATTATTACCCTTTCTTTTTCTATTCCTGGTATAAAATTCTTATACTTGTACTTTTCTTATTTTTAAGAATTAATACAATTATAATTTCTTGTTTCATTTTTCCTACTAGACAATTCAATATTACTTGTCTCACGTAATAAAAGCTTGATGGTATCTGATTATTATTGGTCTTTATTTTTTGTTTATATGTACTAATGCTATAATTACTATGTTACAGTATGAACATGCTGCAAGAGGCCAAGAGATAGCCATGAACCACTTCAATTCAACATTTCAACTTATCCATAAGACAATAATATTTGATTTGGTTTATCTGCTACTAAAAATTATAAATTAAGTACTACTTTGAACTGTGTTCCAATTTGCTTATTCATTTATTTATTTTATTTATTATTTATTCATTTTGATTATTAAATAATCAAGTTAAAAAAACATATAACAATAAACTAAGGAATAAAGGTGTATTGAATAAAAATAATTCTGAAATTCAAATATTCAGAGATATGTTATAATATTGTCTGATTTTTATATAGTTTCAAAGTTCTGAGTAAAATGACTTGAAAAATTGATAATTTGAAATAAAATGGTTGAAAGAAAATATTATAACATCTCAAAAAAAAACAAAAGAGAACAAAGTAATATTGTAATACAAAATCATAGGTGTCAATAAATTGCAAAAGAGAACATGTTGACACTGATAACTTGATAAAGAGATTATTTTGAGGATTGATATACATTACACCACAAATTACGCTAGTGTCCAACTATCAGGTACTGTACAACCACAAATGCAATCCATCAGTGCCCACTACTCAGTTTATTTTCTTTAGCACTGCATTGATGCCTCTACACTCTACATATGTTCTCCTTTGCAATTTATCAGTGCCAAAATATATGCATTGAAAAAGGATACCTGTAAGTGGGGAGTGGTTTTAAATTGCCAAAAAATGAGTAATATGGGCATATAATATGGTCTTATTGATGACAAAATATAGTCTATAAACCAGATATGTACTATTTTATACCTTACAATTCATACAACATAATAATCTTGGCATTAATATTTATAACTAATGAAAAATAAGCATAAATTCAAATCATTTTAATTTTTATTAAAATAGGTACATAATTTTTGTCATCTATAAATGAAAAATTTATTGGTATCACACTTGATAGTTAAAGTTTTGAAATTTGAATGAGAAAATATTACCAATAAATGATAATCCAATATGAAAGATGTTTGGAAAAAAATTAGCTTGTGGAAAAAAAAAAGAAAGGAAAAAGAAAATGGAAAAATTTTTGAAAATTACCTTAACACTTATAAAATATGGTCTGAAGGGCAAAATATGGCGAATATGGTCCAATAAAATGGACTCATTTTAATGTAATCTTCCTAAATTGGAAAGTTATTTCATTAAATCTTTGATAGCAATTGTTGGGATACGATTCCCTCACTGCCTCACGAACACATAACTGTACATTAATCAACACTGCATGTAACTAATAACATTTATTCTTTTTACATGTGGCGACACTGATCGCCAGCATAATATTTTTTCCGCCACTGCTCGACGGAGAATGTTCTCCGCTCGTCAGTCGTTGTACTAAAGTCATGAATAAAACTTTTTAGTGATAAATGTCCGTACTTAGTTTTCTTTGGATGAAACGATCAAAACTCACCTCAACATGGTAGCCAGAGTTGCGTACCAGAGGAAGTAAGTGCGGGAATTAAAATGTGTTCGTGTTAATCGTGTAATTAATTAAAGTAAAAAAAAAGTTTTTGGTGTTTCACGCAAAGTGAAAGGCTTAGTGCCGTGTGATACTTCCGCGCAAAGTGGAATAAAAGTTAAAAAGTTTGTGAACGCAAAGTTCGGTTCCAGTGATTAAAGGAATTATCCTGGAGTAATTGAAGAAGCAGTAAATCAAACGACTCAAAGGTAAAAGCGAAAATTAATGAAAACTTCAGTGAAATCTTGGGCGCCATTTAAAACGTCGAAATCGAGAGTTTGGTGTAAGCAGATCAGGTACGAGAGGATCCTGTGGTTTGAAAACCGGCTTGCAGAGTTAAAAACGGCTGGCAATTGTTCGTACTGTGTTCCGGAAAGGAAGTCGAAGTCAAAAAGTCGAAAGTCTGAAAGTCGCAGAGTCAAAAGTCAAAGTCAACATTGGAGCAGAATAGAGGAGAAACGGAAAATTACGAAAACCGAATCGAGATAAGTAAAATTTAGAATAATTAATTAGTAATCGATGTGATTTTGTCCCAAAATTAATAATAAAAGTTCGAAAATTAATTAAAGTAAAGTAAAACGTTCGGAATATTTTCCTGTTGACTCTTAACCAATATTAGAGGAAAGTTGAAACTTGAAAGGTATCATTAGTAACCTTTCAAACTTTATCTCGTTGGTCGAAAGTGGTCGAAATAGGGAAATATTTGTTGAATGAGATACACTCTGAATAACAAAAGAAAACTTATTGAACACCATTTTGACTTGAGTGACAGTTTTTTCCTGTTCATAATCTGTATAGAGCATTTCAAATTGACAAAAGATAACGAATCATTTTTCTTTTCAGCATCAACCTTTTGTATTTCTGTTGAATAATTTTTGCTTTGAAATCTAATTTATGTTTTAACGTGTTCAACAGAACTATTTTTCGTTCTGGAACGAGATCCAAAGCTGAAACCAAGTTCGATTTAAAAAAATTTTTGGCGATAGAATATCAGAATTCCAATAAATTGAGAAGAAATTGAAACAACGGCGGAGAGATCAACTCATCGTCAGCAACAGTTTTCGTAAGAATTAATTAGAGTATTGATTAATTATTAAGAATTGTAACATAATACTTTAACTTGCATTCCCGATCGAGCGGTTGAGACCGTGTTTGCATAATCGTGCGGTTGAGACTGTGTTACCCCCTAGAATTAAGTTCTCGTGTTTCTGAGGTAGGAATAATAAGCCCCGATAGAAAAAATTCAACAATATGTCACGTTTTGACACAAAGAAAGTATTTGACGGGAGGAATTATGACGCTTGGAGAACCATGATGGTCTCCACACTTTACGCAGAGGGATTATACCCGATAATGCACGATACAGAAACGGAGGTACTTTTTTTGGGATTAGATTTAAATAATTTTTTGAACCCTGAGTCTAGCAATGCCAACCCAGCGACCCGTATGACATATTTCCGAAATCAGGAAAAGGGAAAGGCACTCATATACCAGGGACTTAACAATGAATTAATCGAAAGAGTGAAAGACCTTAAAACAATAAACCAAATTCTAAAAGTTCTCGATGAGAGATATAAAAGTTGCACACAGGTCACGTACATTAATGCAAAACAAGCATTCCAGAGACTAAAATTTAATAGCGATGGGAACATGAGAAGTTATTTGGATGTTTTCTCGAGGGCAGCCCAAAAAATAAGGGATTGTGGGAAAAATCTGGACAACAGGAGGAGATAGAACAGCTCCTAATCTCATTAAACATGGACTACGATATGACTAGGCTGGAGTTTAATACGTTAAGTCAGGACCAGAAAACAATTGAGACACTCCATGCCACGTTAATTGAAAGGTCGGATAGGTTGTATGACGAGAAAAAGTCAAAATATAATAATAATAATAAATTTCGTAACTTCACAAATAATAATAAAAACCAGAGATTTCAATATGGAGGAAGTTACAATAGATATAACTATACAAACAGAAATCAAAACCATAGTCAAAATCTAGATCAGGGAAAAACAAAATACAATAATAACCAACAAACAGAAACGTCTCAGTATAATAATAATAACAATGAAAATAAAAAATATGATAACAACCAAAATCAAAATACTTTTCCAAGTTCGAGTATATTAGTTTGTTTTAAATGTCATGGCAAAGGGCACATAGCAAAAGTATGTCCGTCAAATAAAGAGGGTACAAGACCCCAAAATAAATTAGACGGTCCTGCACAAAATACGAGATACGGACGAAGCAACACTAATAATAATAATAATAAAAACAAAAAAGAAAACGACGTTCAATGGTCAATGATGATCAGATATAGAGATCAAGGACTGAACAATAATTCAAATAATAAATTAATAAATCTAATAACATCAAAAGATACAAAACAAGAGTCAGACTCTAATTACGTTCCCCTTACCAAAAGGATTATGTTAGATGGAGGAGCTGTAGCTCACGTCATATCAGACCTGTCGAAACTGTCCAACCCAATAATGTTAGAGAAACCCATTGAACTGGAATGTGCAATTCAAGATACACTCTTAGTAGCCACACATATAGGTACAATGTTTATAAGGGTGGAAAACTCAGAACGTAATCAAAAGGTCATAAGACTTAAAAATGTACACTATGTACCGTCCCTAAATGTAGACCTGATGTCAGGGATCAAAATAACTGAGAATAGGGCACTGGGAATAGATCAGAATTTCTCAGCGGCACATATATACGTCAGAGGAACGAATGAAGTGCTATTCTCAGCCCCAAAAATAAGGGGGGTATATATGGTCAAATACGAAATCGTGCTGGAATCCACAGTCAATATAATAGAAAATGAAGATGAATTAGATAAAATATGTCCTTATAAAAATGAGTCGAATAAACTGGCATGTATGCCGAACATAAACTCCCAAGATGAATGGATGGAATATGAAATAGAGGAAGAAATTATTGAGGAAAGTCAGGAGGAAGTGGAAGAGAATATAGAGAACACAAATAATAATACACAAAATAACATAAATAATAATAATTTAGATAGTAATGACATAATAAATCTCAATGACGAACAGAATAATAATGATTCACATAATAATAGGATAGATGAAGATAATATTGAACAGAATGAGGATGTAGGTACGAATAATAATGAAATAATAAATAATAATAATATAATAGACAATAACCTAGAAGTAAGTCAGGATATAGAAAGGCTGAAAATAGATAAAAAAGTAATATGGCACAGGAGATTGGGACACTTGTCGGGAAAAAACTTAAAACGTTTAACAAAAGTCTCAAGGGGTATTCCAAACGGAATTACGTTCCGTGACGACGAATTTAGCCTTTGCGATATATGTGTAAAGGCTAATTCCAAAAGGTTGGGACATAGTGGAAACCGGACAAGACCCGAAAGAAAGTTAGAACTCGTTTCATCGGATACTATGGGCCCCTTTTCACCAGGAATATACGGCGAAAAGTATGTTTTAATATTCGTGGATCATGCCACAAAGTATACATTTATTTCTACCATTGAAAAAAAATCAATGGTTTGTGAAGAATTTAAAAAATTGTATATGAAACTGAAATCAAAATTCCCGGATCACCCTATAGCCACTTTGAGATGTGACAATGCCAGAGAGTATCTTGACTCAAGTATGAAAACATTTTGTGAGGAGAACGGCGTGAACCTTGAGCCTGTCGTTCCGTATTCGCCGGAGCTAAATGCAATGGCTGAAAGACAGAACCAAACGATAATGGCTAGAACGAGGGCCATGTTGTTCGACTCCGATCTGAACTTTAGTTATTGGTCATTAGCTGTTTTGACGGCTGTTTATATTATAAACAGAAGCCCAACTAGGGCCAATAAAGACAATAAAACCCCATTTGAAATGTTTTATGGCATAAAGCCTGACTTATCCAATATGAGAGTTTTTGGATCTCTCGCATTTAGACACATCCCTATAGAAATCCGTCAACAGCAGGCTACGAAAAATAAAAGATATAAAACCAATGTAGAACATCCAAAATTAACACAAAGATCCGATAAGGGTATATTCGTGGGATACACGAATAGCGGGTACTGTATAAGGAACCCGTTAATAGACAAATCGCATGTTACCTGCGATGTTAGATTCGATGAAACGAGAAACATAACAAAAATAATAAATAAAGATAATAATAATGATACCGAACAGGGAAATGATAATATAATAGAAACCACTGTAATTTTAAATCTGTTTAAATCAAGATACAAAAATTATATTGAGGACCACATCCCTCAAAAATGGGAGGATGTTGAGAACAATCCTTTTAGGGAAGAATGGCGACAAGCTATAGGTGACGAGCTAAAATCACTATCTGATATGGGCGTGTGGGAAGTTGTACCCAGGGAGAAAAATGTGAGGTTGGTGGACACAAAGTGGTGTTTTACCACAAAACCCAACAATCAAGGCGTTCACATACCGAAGGCCAGGTTGGTTGCAAGGGGTTTCAAGGACCTCACCCACTATTCTCTCACTGAGACATATGCCCCAGTAATCCAATACTGGCTTATTAGATGGATGCTATCGATTACAAATAAATATAACCTAAATATTACACAGTTCGATATAAAAACAGCATTCCTTAATTCCGAAATAAAATACCCTATTTTCATATCAAACCCCAAGGGATGCCAACTGGGCGAAAATAAATGCCTAAGACTAATTAAGTCAATATATGGACTGAAAACATCTTCCAAAAGTTGGTACGACCTGTTAAACTCAACGATAATACAAGCGGGATTTGTACAATCAAAAATAGATAGATGTTTATATTTAAAAAAGGATGATACTGGTGCAATGGCATTTTTGATAGTCTATGTGGATGACATGTTGTTGGCTAGCAACCACGACGAGTGGACACAAGACTTGATAAGTATCTTTAAGAAAAATTTCACTTTAAAAATAGAAGACAACCCTACCTTTTTCGTGGGATTTGAAATAAGTCGAGACATCCCGAAAAAACAAATAATATTAACCCAAAATAGATATATAGACAAAATATTAAGGAAGTTTGGCATGGCGGAATGTAAACCGTCAGCCACACCGATGGAAACTGGGCTTAGAATAAGGAAGCCAACAAACGGATTGGATGACACTGAATATAGGGCTATGATAGGGAATCTGCTATATGTAGCAAGGCTCACCCGCCCGGATATTGCTTTTGCCGTCAACTATTTGTCGCGTTTTCAGGCATCCTCTAATAGCGAAATAAAGAACTATGTTCGTTGTATTATTAGGTACCTTAAAACAACGAGGGATTTCTCTTTAGTATTCCACTCGGACCAAACTCAAATTAAAGCATTTGTCGATGCGTCGTATGCACCCGACGTAAACGATTCACCCATTGAAATAAATAATTTGGAGAAAGGGTGCTCCACAACCGGCTATATGATTTTCGTAAACGGAGACTTGTTAAACTGGGCCGTTCACCGGCAAAACTTAGTTGCAACCTCGTCAACTGCAGCCGAACTAATTGCGTTGAATGACGCACTAGACGACATATATGTGATCTGAAGACTCACTGAGAGCGTTTTTTCTGTAACCAACTCAGTGCAGGTGTACGAGGATAATATATCCGCATCACGCATTGCATCTGGGGGAGGCCAGAAACGCTTCAGGTCCCTAGCGATCAAATGCTATGCAGTTTTAGAAGCTTTTCAAAATAAACTAATTACGTTTAACGATATTAGGTCATCTGATCAGGTTGCGGATATTTTAACAAAGGCACTTGATCGAAAGACGTACCAAAATATTGTGATGAGAATACTCCGGACAAGTCAACTTTTCGGCCAATAGTCTTAATTGACTCAACCCTCAAAATTTTTTGATAATTGGTTTTGGACTGCGGATGGGTGTCGGTCTTTTAGCACCTATCGCAAACCGAGCGGTCCATATGTTGTTTCACAACTCACATCATTTTTTTTCAACAGGTTCCCCGTAGCTGCTCTGCCTCTCTTATTGGTATCAGCATTCCCTAATATATGCCATTGATTCCCACAATAGTACACTTATATCAAAAACCCCACATAATTAATTATAAGGACATATATATATATAGAATAATATTTTCTTACTACAGCTGACAATGAGGAGACATTGATCTCTCCGACCTACCAATTTTTTATATTTTTTTAGAATTAAAAATCACATAATACTTATAAGGCGTGACACTATAACATAAGGTCATATATATACCTCATGTTAACCTATACACGATATATTTAAGATAAGACAATATGACAATATACGAACGCATAAACATTTATTATATAATATTATACTAGTCAACGACATACCTAAATTTTTATTTTTGTTTTTACCATTTTATATATAGTAAACTTATATGACAACTACATGTAATAATTTTGACTGCTTTTGCTTATTTCTTGTTTATATGTTTGTTTTAAATACATGCGATATGTGACACATTCTTACTTATATGTTCGTTCGTCCATTTTGAATCGCAGGGGGGTGTTGGGATACGATTCCCTCACTGCCTCACGAACACATAACTGTACATTAATCAACACTGCATGTAACTAATAACATTTATTCTTTTTACATGTGGCGACACTGATCGCCAGCATAATATTTTCCCGCCACTGCTCGACGGAGAATGTTCTCCGCTCGTCAGTCGTTGTACTAAAGTCATGAATAAAACTTTTTAGTGATAAATGTCCGTACTTAGTTTTCTTTGGATGAAACGATCAAAACTCACCTCAACAGCAATGATAGAAAAAAATATTTTATAACATCAAAATCATCATCCTACCAAGTACCAATAGGTATTTAAATTTAATTTCAGTTATCTTCATAAAAATGGCTTAAAAACATCTTCAAAAGGGTCCCTTAAAAAAATTTTCCCCCTATTGATTAAAGGTATCATGTAGGTACTGAAAATAGGTAAAAAACAAGATCTACTTCTTTTTACATTTTTCTACGTCTTTTTTTTTTAGGGAATTCTACGGATTTTTAAAAATGAAGGTTGGCATCCCTGAGAAGAACAGACTACTCTCTGTTTACTTTTTTTTGTTTTCGGTTTTCCGTTAATTTAAATTATATATTTTGTAATATTATTTAATCATTATTTTTAACAACACTAATCCAAATAAAACGATTTTTCAATAATCATTATTTTTATGTTTACTTTTATTTTATTCGACTGCTGTGGGTTAATTTTTTCTAAATAATTCAATTTACACTCTAGTTATTTGTTTGTGTATACAGCCGAATTAATTGTGAGTTGGATGTCGTATATTTACATTATTAATATTAGATCATTTCTTTAATATTGAACTATCAATAATATGAGAAGAACGTAATTATACTGTATTTGTACATTAGTACTCTAACTTTTCTAGTCATTCTTTACCAGATAAAAATTAGAAACTGCACATTTGTTACCTTAGATCGGAGCTGTCTCGAGTCGCAAGAACATATAATTCCTTCAATTTAGGATTGGATGATTCTGATCTGAGGTAACGTATTTTTTATTAAAGTTACTTAATTTCATATATTTCGTGTTTTGTTTGGAAAAAATATTTATTGAATACCTTAACCTTTAGTTTTCATGTTTTTCTTGAAAACTTCAGACTCTTTGAACATGAACAAGAGAGACTGGGAGTATGAGAAATACGGAGGCTACTTAGATCCGGAAGACAATGTATTTTTTGGGCCAATTTCCAAACGAGAGTTGAAAAGATCCGTTGAAGTAGCTGAAAAACTATTGAGGTATACCCTAAAGTAAAAATTTTTATTTAATTTAACGCAGTAATTAAAGAGGAGATACGATGATTTATTTTTCCTTTAATTAAAATTAAATATCAACTTACATGGTGTATGGTTGCAAACTTACGATTGGTCTCAAAGTTTACTCTCAGTATACGGCTTGTATGTATCTGAATGATAATTGACAAGCTCAACGTAGATTTTACATTTAGACTTAATTCATTCCATTTCTGGCAATTATGTGTTTATTTATGTCTTTGTTTTCGTCTTACAGGAGAAAAAGAAACGCAAAAGTCGAAAGAACAGCGTTTGAACCTATTCAAGAAATTTGTGGTTTGTAATTTCCCCCCGTAAATTCTTTAAATATTCATTTGAAGTTTTCGTACCACTTTAATTTCTTTTGAATGTTTCAGAAAAAGCAGATCTTGACGGTACTTTTGATGTGAATGATGCGGAAAATATTGATCCTGCATCAGAAACAACCAAACAAGATCTTAATCGAACGTACGAGTTAGACGAATCTCAAAATCCTTGTATGTGTCCTCAAATTGAGAAAAAAGATACGGACTATGAAAACAAAAATGAAATTTCCACCCAGAAATTTGGCATAACGATCCCAGAAAGTGATGACTTGGACTGTGATGGTCCGCATCTTATTTCTATTCTGTCCAATCCGCTGAAAGATGTTAGTAACTTGAATGAAACCTTAGCCAAGACAAAAATAAGTGCCTTGGAAGTTTATAATTCGTCGAATGTTCTTTCCGACGGCAGCAGAAATACGCCCATACTGAAGACAGGATCACTACTAGATGATACATGCTCCACTGTTGTTAAAGGCGGTTTGCAAACACCTTTGTTAGCAAAAGTACGAAAATCGGGTCCCACGCGCGCCAATGATAAGCGTATCCTATCGTTGGACAAAACGTTGACTAACGAAAATTCTGTATGTGATACTACACGTATTATCAAACTGTCGGACACTTTCATTACCGAGTTGTTGCCGGAAAATTGTCTTATTAATTCGTCGCTTAACGATTTGACGCATCAAAGGACGCCCGATGTTTTCCAACAAAAGCGTAATGAAATTTGGCTGAAAAATTCAACAGCGAAAAAACCTGTCGGTGGTCCACCGCAATCGAAACTTCCTTTGCTGAAAAAGACGCCAAAGAAAAGTTATTTGCTCACGAAGAGTCCCGTCGCAGACTACATTCATAAAGGTATAAGTGTGCAGTCTGCATCTAAGAACAGGCATTCGTATTGTCTTAATGATCTGCGTCAAAAGTCGAAATCAGAACAGAAAGGTGTCAAACTTTGTAAAATACCAATTTCAACAAATGCTTTTGTTAAACGGAAATTACTCATGGATGAGGTGAGTTGTGAACCTTGTTAGTAATTTTCAGCGGACAATGAAAACATGGATTTTGCTATGCAAGATGTAAATATTGAAGGCATTTATAAATTTTTTTATTGATTTAAAGAAGTCAATGAAAACTCAGAAAACTGAACAAACTTCATTTTCGCAAATGTTATATTTTTTAATTCCATATCTGAAAAAATTGTTGAAAATTAATAACCCAAGTTGCCATCTCAGAATTTGTTACATTCTGGGTTCATTCCTGTCAGTGATGTACTCAGTTCTTTCTTGCATTCACATATTCATTTAACAATTTTACTATCCTCACATTTTATAATTCAGTATCATTTTTTTATCCTACTAGAGAATTTCAAGAATTGATCCATTAAAATTTTTCTTAGATTTTTTTTTTCTTTCTGGTGGAATATTTAATATTTTCAAACCAATTTTCTTGCGTAAGATGATTTTTTGAGATTTTCCGTAACACAGGAAAAGCTAAAGCTAACTTCTGTTACCTTTGATGCCATTTTGAATTCTCGATAGCCAAATGCAAACGTATGGGGAAAGTGGGTCGGTTGAAAAATTCTCAGTGGTCATGAAATTTTTACAACTGATCAAAATTATTGGTACTACTATCTCTGTAAGTGAATTTTTCAATTTCAGTGATTTATTTTCATTTTGCTTAAAATGAATATGTAAAGGTTAGAAAATTATTCGCAAAAATTTTTTCGTTGAAAAATGCAGTGCATGAAATTCAGTACATTAACATAAAAATAGTAGATGGCGACTCATTTAAACGTTGAAAAAATGGAATTTCTATTGAAAAAACAAATTTTATTTCTTGTTTTTTGACTCCTATTTGACTTGTAATTTTTCACTTTTGGATGCGAAATTATTGAGTGGAGATAACACAAATAATGTTTTCCATTTTTCTGTCTGTTGCTGTACTTTCGAATGAATTCTGTTCAAAACTTTTGAGGTGTAAAAAAAATATAAAGCCTTTCAATTTCAATTAGACTTCTTCGATATAATTAACAAAATATTGTAGTTTGTCCTTTTATATGCACATGCCAGAAAATTTATCGTTTATTTCTAATCATTTTAATTGATCATGCCACAGGAAAATAATTTTTACAACTTGATTTATCATTATTTGTTTTTTTCTTTTACAGACTAAACTCATGGGTCTAAAAAAATGAAGTTGATTGTCGAGTTCTACTTTACATTTTAATTATTTTCTCTTTAATTATTAATAATTGCCTTATTCCGATTTTTGTATACATACGTTATTTTTTAAATATATTTTAATTTACGAAATCGCTTAGTTATAATTCGGAAACGAAGTTTCTTGTTAGAAACTCGATTATTAATTAATTTTTTTCATTTGGATTTACGTATGGGAAGAAAAAGGCTGATTAGTATCAGAATTCGTTGGCTAATGATCTAACATGACTTTTTCAATCATATGAGGAAGCAACAAACGAACGAAATCAACATCATAATATTGCTGAATTGGATAGGAAATGCAGTAGCGGCTTTCGAATCTATAACTTCAACGGCTCAAGGTCGAGTTCTGAAATTCCACATCATACAATGCCCAAATTAGAAAATATATGAGGGCTGAATAGCTCTTGCTTGTCTTCAAATGTTGGAGGAATACTAATTTCAAAGTGGATTACCCGAGTTATTTTTTGGAATTTTGACTCACTAATTCCGCCAAAAAGATGTAGTGAGGAAATAGGGTACCAGAAGTGTGTCACTAAGTAGATTAAAATTTAGGAGAAAGATAATTTAGATCATGTACCAGAAGAATCTGAAAATTTTTTTTCAAATGATTAAACACAAGTTTAGCTGTATAAAAACAGTACCTTGATGTGCACCCTGTGGTTGCGACGTAACAGAATAGATGTTTTGTTTTATCCTATCAGCTGCCACATTACTGCTGTGGTATTTTAAATCACAGTTTGCACTCTTTCCACTTTTTATTTTTAAATTCTTATCTACTCTTATTCTTTAGTTTGATGTTTCCATTATTGATTTGTGTTCTTTTAAATTTCATTATAATGGAAAATAAATTTGGGCAGTTGACAAATGAAATCTTCCAAAGCTGGATTTATTCATGATTCTTGAATACTACAAGAGAAATGAAAATTTTAACATTGGTGAAACAAGTAGGAGGAAAACTGGGCAGTATGTTTAAGATTTTAATATTCTGAATTATTTTTGGTTATATGTACTTGGTAGAGAATTCGTGTAAGAATGGAGAGGAGGTTTGGTGTCCATCACAACTGGAAGTTTTTGTTCTCTACTTTTTCACTTGAAAAATAACCTAACTACAATTAAACTCTTACCTAGGCTACTTGTAGAAATTGTTTCAACATTCTCACCTCAAAAACAATTATACTCTAGCTACGTCACTATCAGTAAATTATTTTACTTTCATTCCTTAATCAAAAAAATATGGCCCATATTTTTTAGCATAAAATCCACACTACTCTGGTTTATAATTTTCATTTTGTTCGCAAGAATTTTATCTTTTTATTTTGTCTTTCACTTATGACTTCAAAATGAATGTTCTTCTAAATAAACATATATTTCACCACCATTAAATGCGATTATTTATTCGAATATTTATAAAATTATTATGTTTGAATATACTCATACCTAATGTAAAATAAGTTTAAATTAAAATCAAATTTTTAAAAGATAAGCTTTTATTTTTGCCTTTAGCTTCAAGAAAAATAAATATCTCGTTGTGGAAGGTTGGTTGCAGTATTGGTATATTTTAAAATTGCAGTAGTGAGTAGAATAAAAGTTTACAATAAATTCCTTGAATTTTCATAAATTTTTATGGGATTATGGCTAGGATATGGAATGAACTTAGAGATCCTTGAACATCTATATGTCTCTTTGTTTTATCAGAGGTGAATCATCAAATAAATTTTATCAGTTAACCCTCTCTTGATGCACTTGTGACTATCCAATAAAAATTGCAACATGTACCATTGTAATAATAAAATGGCATACAGGTTCATTTAAGTACTTATATCTTTACCTATGTATTATGAATTTCAATTTTTGGTGCAAAATTTTTCTTAAGTTATGACTTATAAAAAGAAAAACATACCAACCCTCAATTCCCAACAATTTCACACAGTGATAAACCTCATTCACACGACGCTGTTTTACCAGCACTGGCAAGTGACTGGTGGCCAGCGCTGGTAAGGCGCTGATAGCGCTAGTTGGCTGGTTCATACAGACGATGCTGGTAAAACAGCTGCAGCTGAGACTGTTTCAAAGGTTTTATCAGTAAATATATAATTATTATATCAGTGGGAAATCAACGCAAATTTGATGAATCTGAATATAATCCATTCAATATTGAAGTTTTTTATTGTTTGAATTAGTTTAAATATATATTTTAATGATAATATTTTTAATCAGTCATGCTGTTTTACCAGCCTATAATTCACACGATTCTATTTATCGGCTAGGCTGGCGTACCAGCAGAAAAAGTTGAAAAATTTTAACTTCACCAGCATGCCAGTAAACCAGCCCATTCACATGGCTCTGCTTACCAGCAACCAGCAGAAATTGTCTACCAGCGCTGGTAAAATAGCATCGTCTGAACGGGGCTATAGGCAGTTTCCAGGAACATTTTTTGGAATGGGAATTCCCAGAAAATATTTCCAGAATGGGAATTCTCTGGGAATGTTCCGTGAAAATTAGTACTACACCTCTGTGTTTCATTTTAAGACCTTCCCCATCAATTTTCATTTGGTTGAACTTGAGAAATTGAAAATGTACCAAGGCATTGTAAAATAGACACTACATCCACACAAATTATCTTAAGACCACCCTAATCAATTTCCATTCAGTAAAACTGGAAAAAGTAAAATCTATAGAAAAAAACAAAAACTGATGATAAATGAAAGTTTCATTTCCTTTTACACTAATTCCATAGTTAAATAAAAATTTAGGAATAGAATATAATAATAGATGCATGGCATTATGGGAGTGAAGGCTCCTGAATTTTCAGTTTGGAGGTTTTCATTAGAAAAAAAAAAAAATAGTTATAGGCTTGTCATTTTTGTTTAACAAGGACATTTTTTTTCTTTTTTTTTTTTTGATTGAAAATAAAAAAATAAAAACAAAAACCAACCATACGGTTTATTTTTTTTTCAACACCCTCAAAAAAATTTTTATTCGTGTTAAAAGGAATTCTTTTATTCATTCATATTTATTTTCAAACCTGATGATACGTGACTATGGAACTTCAGAGTTCAAAAACATTTTTGTTTTTTAACCAAATTCATTAGAAATAATTTCTTCTAAAATTTATTGAAGCCTTCTTCACCCCTTACAGACTTATTTCAAATATTTTAGACCAGGAGTATATAAATAAATTATAGGTACCTACACATACAGAGGCCTTTGGAGAGTGATATAATTTATATTAAAAAGATTCAACCTGCATTTTGAGAAACCATGGAAGAGCTTTAATTTATTATTTTTAAATGACTAGTTCTATTTGAAAATTCTGAAAAATGAAGTTTTTCTTTAATATTGAAAGCCTACGGTGTGTAAAGGTAACGATAATTTATAAAACTATAGGAACTTTTACCATAATTATAGAAATATTACTTTCCAGCTTTAAAACTCCGTTATTAATTTCAATTTATTAACATCTGCGCACTAATTTTAGGCATAGATGTGTTCTCATTTGCAATGCATTGCTGTCTTGATACCTATTACTGTGGTTTTGATTTATTACAAAAGAGAACATTTAGGCCCTGATACAATACATTGCTGTCTTAGTACTTAGTATTTTTGCACTAATACAATGCAAAAGAGAAAATCTGAGCACTAATGCAATGTATAGATGTGTACCCTTTTGTGACACCCTGGTGCCTAGGACCAAGGATTTAAGACTTCAGGCACTGATGCCTGATAAAAGAGAACATTTGTGGGCTCTGATGCAATGCACTGGTTCCTAGGATCTTGGCAATGATGCATAGCAACAGTGTGTTGGTGCTTGATACCTTAGCACCATTTCAGAAAAAACCTACAATTACCTTGGTTTCTAGTAACATTTTTCGCATGAATTGAAATCCCAATTCCCAGAAATTTGTTCCTGGGAATGGGAATTGGGAATTCCCATGCCCAACACTGGTTTCACGAGATTAAAATTAATTACAAGTAGATTTTTGTCTAAAACCTACTTAAAACTAATAATATTGTACATCTTAATGAGAAAATAATTTATCGACAAGTTGCCCACAATATATCTTGATTTCATTTTTTTTTGGTTCTCACACAAACTCTACAAACAACATTCTATGAGAGAAAACTTCTCTTTGGCGCATCAACAACTATGTGTATTATTCATATTGTCAAATTTTATAATGGCTGTCATTGGAAAAGAAGTTGACCAATTTTGCTCAAATTCAATAACAAACCTGCCCTAAATAGTCTCCAAATACCCTACAAATTTTAAAAATTTTTGAAAAATTTTGTAGCCCATTAAAGCCTTTAAAGCTACACCAAGTTTCATTACCATAGGTAAAATAGTAAAGGCCCCATAGACTCCCAAAAAATGCAAAAAAAGTGGAAATATATATAATTATATCCATGTGGGTATATATATACATATATTGTGTACAGAATTTGAGTGACCTATATATTTGTGATTCACGATTTTCCACAGGTCCTGCCATTGAACTGAATGCAATAGTTGAAAATACAGAAGTGAAAATATGTAAATTCATGATTATAACACATTAGGCATATTGTATATGGGGGTGAGCATGGATGACAATTTTGTTATTCAAATAACGGATAAGGTTATCTAGTTTTGGCTCCAATGGATGACAGATAAATTAAGTTATCCGGGTATTTGTAATTGAATAATGGATAATGTTTTTCCTTAATAAACTAAATGATTTTCGGATAATTTTTAAGATTGGTGTTGATATGTTGAGTAATAGTTTTAAAATGGATAACAGTCATTTTTAGTGCTGGTTGTATGAAATAGTTAAACCGTCGATAAGTAGGGTTTAACTTTATTTTACCATGCATCTTATCAGTTAAATCTGGTTTATCTCACAGTTAAAAGTTGGTAAAATTGGGGCTTAGAGAATTGGAGCTGAATAATTATAGAGCTGAGAATAAAATATTGAAAAATGAATGATTTTTATTCATATTTTATCAAATAATGTGTTAATTTTAGCTGAAAAAATTTATAGAAAAGAAATGTTTGAGTACTATGCTGTGCTTGTGCACTATGATAGACTGGTGTACCTTAATATGAATAAAAAGTTCTTTGACCTGACCAAATTGCAAAATTGAAGAAAATTTACTTATTATATCTTATTATTCTTATATTACATCTTACATGTTATATTGTCAGTACTCAGTATGTATAGTATGTATGCAGTACTTACTTTGTAAATTGTAGAGATGTACGCATACTTACTTGACGTTGACAAAATGACAATGATAAATTAATGATAATTGATAAAATTGGTGATCGAAAATTTATAATTTAAGAAGAAAAATATAATCCGAAAATCAATTAGTAAATTAATTGTTTATTTGGATAACGGATACTCATTTTTTTGTAATTCGAATAACAAATAACGAATAACTTAAATTATTATTATTCGAATAACGGGTAATTTTATCCAAAAATTATCAGTTATCTGTTTTTTCGGATAAATTTAAATCATCTGTGCACATCCCTGATTGTATAATAAAACAAGAGCGCGTCCATTTTATGACGTCACACATGCTGTTATAAAAATTTCATATTTTTTTGTAGCTCAATTTTAACACCGACTCACTTCTGTTCTAGCCTACCGATTTGAGTGCGTTTTGCATAATTTTTTTTTCTTTCGACGAACCACAATGTCTCTATCAAAAATTACTGCCGGTATCCTGCTGAAAAAAGTATTTCTATAATTTGAAAAGTCGCGCAGAATGAACGTAAGCCCATGCGAAGGTTGACTAGATAGCACCATTATCATTTTTAAATTTCTGAAATTGACGTTTTTCGTGAAATGAATGAATTAATCGCCAAAGGGTATCAAATTTGTTGAAAGTCAACCAATTTGGTTGATATTTTCACTTCAGTGAGAATGAAGAACATTCCTCCATATTTTTTCTCAATCAAAAACATACAACTGCTCGAAAAATGAACAGAAGCAATATTTTCCACTATTCTAATGAAAATGCCAATCAAAGAGTAATAAATATAATAGAAGACGCACGGGGAACGAAAAATGGCACCACTTTTGAGAGGAAGTTACCCCACTCTGAAGGAACCGTACAACTTTCAGTTTCGTTTTAATCTATGAAATTCGTGTTTGTTGCGGTTTTTGACGTATTAATTATATTTATTTGTTCATTTCATTCAACGATTTAAAGCAAAAAAAATTCTCATCAGTGTTAATAGGCCCGAGTACGGGCGATCAAATTTGTATTTGGCACTGTAGAGATGAAGACAACTTCAAAAGTGGTATCATTTTTCGTACCAACATTTAGATGGGCGTGTGTTCTCTGTTCTCTTATTATACCTACTTATTACTCCGTAGTGCTAACAAACGATTAAAATTTCGTAAATTTTCGCTGCTCAGTATTTTGGATTCTTCATTGAATAACATGAAGTTTTCATAACTGATTAAAGACGCTTTGTTAACAGTGATGCTACTTATAACGGGAAAGATGATCTTAAATACAGCTGAGGTACCGTATTTGCTTTGTCCTCACAGAACAACAGACTAATACACCAAGTCTCCAAATTATTTCATTTCGATCGTAAATCGTGCTTTATATGAATATTTACTGGGATAATACTGATAACAGCAATCTCAATAATTAAAAACAATTGTAACATTTCTTATGCTTAAAAAAAAGGTTTTTTCATTCGACACGCCACGCGGTTTTAACACCGATGGGTGCTATTCCACTTTTGAAAAATGAATGCACCAATTGAAGAGCGGAAATAACTCGAATGTAGCGGACTAGCTGCTCTCGTTTTTTTGGCAAATAAAACAAGGCTTATGTACGACTTTAAGGCCTGTATGCAAGAACGATACTCATGTGTCAACAGTGACTTCAGAATTACTTATCCTAACAAACTTACATCTATATATGTTTATGAATGAATATAACTGATAATGGAAAAAATGTACAAAATGCTCAAGTATCGTTCTGACGTTCGGGCCGGCGTACGCATGAGGCATGCTTCTAGGCATATATGTATAAAAAAAAATCCTAACATAGGTATCTGAGTTGCAAATTTTGACAGTCGGTGAAAGTGATGCTATTAGCAACGATAGCATAAAATTTTTAAAATTCACGATTTTTTTATTGGTTTATATTTCGAACAGAATTACAAGTTTATCTTCTTCAAGGAGAATCTAGAGTTTTCCAGTCAACGTTTACAAAATCGTTAGTATATGACATGCATAGAAAATTTCCCAATAAAATTATATTTATTATTCATAATTTTAGACTTTCCTACAAAAATTAATTTTTTACACTTCTTCGGGTTCGCGTACCAAGCTTCAGGAAGAAATTTCATTTCGAGGAAAAAGCCCAATGGTTTCGGAACATTTATTTTTTACAAATGAGATCACACATTTACAAAAAATTTCGATTTATACACTTAGCATCAACGCAAAAATGAGTTTACAAAGTTTTGTAAACAAGTACTTAAGAGTATCTTATAACTAAAAATTAAAATAATGCCATTAAATAATAAAAGTAAAATTAGTCAACAGGTAAATACATTTATAAAAACATTACAACTGAAATATTTTTTTGATTTTTCCGAACCTCGCTATTGAATTTTCTTTTTTACAATTTTAAAATTACGAAAGAAAAAAAAGAAAAATATATAAGATAATAATTTAAAAACGTAAAAGTTACAAAGAAAAACAAATTTTCGTATATCCGACGGGTAGTATAAATAGTGTTCATACCACACAGGAATTCGAGATGGACACAGATATTCAACAATAACTTCGTAAGTCTTAAAATATAAAATATTAAAAAAAAAAAAAAAAAAAAGTTAACTATTATAATATACAATTCTTAAAATTAAAATTAAAATTACAAGGAAAACAAAAAATAGGAAAAATACTAACAACATTCTTCTACAAGTACATATACTTTACACAATGTTTTAATACAGTTTAAAATGGATCGTAATATTCAAAGCGGTTTAACACACACTTAATCTGCGTTTACAGATTGGTGTTCATCGTAAGTACAAAAATTTAGAAATTGTAGGCATTCTCAGAGATGTTAAACTTTCGTGATGTACGGTATAAACATTATTCAAGGTGATGATATTTCGACTTTAGAAAATTTTCATAAAACAAGAAAACAGAATCGCTAACCGAGCGTTCGTGACTGTGCACATTTCACAGTAGACGTAAAAGGAACTTTCTTTTTTTTAGCAGTATCAATGTTGTAAAAAGAAAAAAAAAAGAAGAGAAAAATCAGTTCGGTTTAGCGTTTTTTTTCCCTCTCTCTTCAAATAATTTTATCACACAAACATGCATTCGCAGATTTTTAAATTTCGATCGTGGTATATAAATCACATAAGGATTCCATTAGGTAACAGAGAAATTATAAAAATCTGCGAGATCACGATGTGATTGACGATGAATAATTTATCTTCTGAGAGAAAAAAAAAAGAAAGGATAAACTATACACGTTCAGAAACAAGACGTTTCATTAAGAATACTTAAAATAGCAACAAAAAGAAAAAAAAAAAGACTAGGAAAAGGTACACTTTCGAATGATTCAAGAGGAAAAAATGGTAGAATTATAACTTTGGTAATACGACGTCCTGCTGAATTTCACGGACGTTATTTACCTTTTATTTTTCATCAAATCATTTTCAGCATTTGCCAAATCATTCGGTGGTTTTTTTTTTTTTTTTCTTTCCCTCCATGAATTAAGGATATAAGCTACGTATTTAGAATTCAGTTTTCGTGTAAGAATCGGTCAATGACTGAGAATTAGTTCGGTAGATTCCACATACAAGCATTCATTTCCTTGAAGAAGACGATGCAGTGTAGAAACAGATTCTCGTCATTTTTAGGCCTTCAGTGAATAACGGAGGCACGCTCACTAGAAACTAAATTTGTAGAGAACTTTCGATACGCTGACTGCGTTCAAAAACCGAAGCCGAAATATTGTTAGCCCAAACCGAAGACGCGGGTGAAAACATGGGGCTATACTAGAACGAGAATATAATACTGCCATTCGAAGGCAGCATTCAAAGATTGCCACAAATTATTATTATCTTACGTGCGATCGTCCAAATTCAATAAATTCTACTCCTTTCTCTTATTTATCAAACCTCCCTCATCTACTTTTCGATCCATCAAAACAAGGATTCCGTTATTTTTTGACCTTCAAATAATCAAAATACAGGATAATGAGATTCAGACGTATTTTTTAGGTTCGGAAATCGTATGTCTAATCTGAAAGACAAGGTGGGCAGTGCTCGAGCTATACTGCAACTTTAAAATCCAAAAATCCTGTAAAACATGTATGGTGACGAAAATCGAACGTTTCTACGGTCTTAGAAAACAGCACACAAAATCGGGTAAAAACCACATGGGCCAGAAAAATTTAAAATACAAGGTATCGTATAAATAGTCGGCCAAATACCAAAAATTATAATTTCTCAAACGAACATAAAATCAAAAGATCAACGCGCGACCTATTCTCACAATAATACGAATAAATGACACAATTTTCGAGGGGATGGAGCAAAAACTTACAAACAGAAAGAAGGGGAAAAATACTAACCATACAAACAGATAATTTCAGATACAGGGTTAGTTTTATAGAATTTTCGCTATAAGTATTAATTAGTTTTTATGCTAAATGATGGTTAAAGAGCCTGAGGGTGGACGAGAACTTGGTTGCTAGTAACGCTGTATCGTATTTAAATAAATCATTACAACGTTTCCGAAGGGAAAATACATAGAATTCATTACAAACAATTCATATTACTAAGCTGATCTCCGTATTTCTGAACAAAATTCGATCATATCATCTACGAAAATTATTATATCATATGGTACAACTACCACATTAACTGACGGATAACGAAGAAAAAAAAATTAAATGAGAAGAGTTTCACGGAAAAGCAACAAAATTTGAATAGAAATTTATGATTTAGCAACTATCAAAACAGTGAAAACAGACCAAACGTTAGGCGAATCTGAACAAGTATCATCTTGCGCGAGGATTGCTTGCATTCGTACAAGACATACACCTTTCGTCGTTACTTTCCACCGTACTTCCACGAAAAATGAATTCCAACCATTTTCCAGTTCCACGGAAAAAATTTGATGACTCGATGAAAAAAAAAGGAATCAAAATAAAACAGATATATATATATATATATATATAGACGTATACATAAAACAACCGCCAATCAACAAAAGAAAAGAAAAAAAAGTTTTCGTAAGATTTTATACAAGACTAGAAAGAAGGAGGGTTGAATTCAAGGTTTCTTAACGCCATTTTTTCAATTACGAAATTAACTGTTAAAGAGGCTAGAGATATGTTACATTTAATAGTTTTAATACACACTTTCGTAAAGTAGTTGAGCAATTCGTTTTTTTTTAATTTTTTAATTTTTTTTTTAACTTTGTATAATTACGTTTTTCACATATCTCTATCACAGACAATTTTTCAGTCTCCTAAACTTAATAATTATTAACAGATTTAAGACGCACGAAAAATGAATACTTCTTTTTTTTTCTCTCTATAATTCTTTCTTCTAGGTAAACAGCTAATGGGGTAGTCTATTTTAAATTCTTTTGAGCGACAATGTATATTATATGTGGAATGAACAGACGCCGGTTTGTATCAAAATGAATACAAATCGTTTTGGCATGGGAGTCGTTCTTGAAATGGTAGTATCTTAAGCGATATACTCAACGATGTCGAGTCATTTGTGGACACAGTTCGCACGCGGTGAAATGCAAAAATTCACTCAACATAACGTATTTACATAATATGAACTAAATAAATTTAGAATCACAGTTCTTATACGAACACCGACGTCAACCACTGATACTATTCAACAACACCCAAAACTGCGAATCGCTAATGGTACAGTCGGCGAAATACACGGCTGTGTTAGCTAAGATACTTTCACAGAATATTTTGGACGTGTCAAACAGAATAAGCACGTTAATTATGTGATTCACCGGTCATTTCCGAACTGACAATGAGATTCTCAACAAAATATACGATTGAAATCAGTGGAATACATCTTTTACCTTAACGACTTAAAAATTAATTTCTACACGGAATGTTCACATTGTCTTTTCATTCAAACATAAAATAACTTTTTTCACTCACACTGTACAGCTTACAAACAACTCATCATAACCTAAATTGTTTTTTAAACGACGGAAGTTTTTTTATCTAATACTCAGAAACATCAATCGAGACCTAAGTATACACACACATATATATTATATATTTATATATAGATATATAAAAATAATCAACTTTTGTAAAAACTTTATACAAAAAACAAAAGAAAAAAAAATTTTCCAATCGAACACGAAATTATATTCGATCACTGATTGGGTTCCCCATCAAATCGAGTTCATGTACTAATTTCCCATTCAGTCTGTTAGGTAAAAAACATGATATTCGACGTTGTTAAATATTTCTCTTTGAAATTTTCTTTTTGTGATAAAATTCAATATTTCAATCGTTATTTACCTAACTTACGACACTTATTAATAAAAAAAAAAAAAAATTATTAACTTACTCCAATGAGATCACTTTGAACAATGACTATAGCTTCGACCAGATTTTAATGCAAAAAAAAAAATTTGAAATATTTTTTCTCAAACACGTAATATTTGACTTTTTTTTTCTCATTTTTACATTTTCAAATACAAGTTTTATTTCAGCAAAGGTAACGAGTTAAGACAAAAAAAAAAAAACAAAAAAAACTCAGAAAAACCTACGATTTATATAATACCACAGAACATACTTCACACAGACACACAGACACGTATTATACATTCATTCACGCAAACAGCTATCCATCTACACATGAAAATATATATCATTTACACACTTTTGCCCTACTTCAATTACAACTCTTTCTCTAACACTGCATCAGAATTTTTTTTTCATTTTACGCCCGCCTTTTTTTCTTTTCTTTTTTACAGACACAGGCACACTGCTTCCACGACAACGGCGAACACTTAATTTGTCTCCTTCACTCTTTGACACTTCAAAAGTATCTATGTAAATCGAGTACGGAGCGAAAAGAGTAAGTGAGAAAAAAGAAAATGAAAAAAAAAAGGTGTGCTTAAAATCAACTGGCAGAAAGTAATTTAACACCTACTACATACTGAACGATCTTCTTTACACGGCCAACTTCTGCATTTCGGCGCACAATTGTTGAGGTTGGGGCTGCGACTGAAGCTGTGGCTGCACGTTTCCACAGACGGGCGTTGAGCTTTGTTCCGGTTGTGCGTGTTCACTGGACGCTGGAGGTGCTGCAGTGACCGCTTCTTCTTGCTGATTGTACTTTCGCGGACGCTCTTCGATCGCACTGTTCTTTTGGTAGGATATCACTTCGTTGGCAGACCCGTTGTTCTTTTCGTGTTTAGTAGCTCGATAACCGCCTCCATTGTTTCCACCCTAGGTAAAAAGGTAACAAAAATAATACTTGAATAAACAAGCAATGGCGGGGAGAGAGAAGTATCCAAAATAATAAATTTGTAGAGGAATATCAGTTTACAAATGGTCTGGAATAATGATTCCTAAACTCATATGAATCACACGACCCATTTTGAAAATTGTGAATATTCAAGACCCACTTAGTCTAAAATGGATATTTTCTGTAAGGAAAGGTACGAAGGCCAATTACGAACAGTGGTAGATCCTGAGGGTCTTTTTTTGGCGGGGGGAATGACAAAAAATTAGTAGTAATTTTTTTTTGTTCAACAAATTTTTGATGACTTTTACATGGATACTTAGTCTCACTTTCATTTTTTTCATTCAACTTTGTATTTTTTATTTATTTTTTGGCATTTTAAGAAGGGAATTTCCCAATTTTACCTTTGTATACGCCACTAATTACGAAGTTTGAACCAAAAATCGTCTCACATATCACACTATGAGAAACGTTATTTTAAAAATATTAAACGCCAAAAAAAGAAGTTATTTTACTTTTGTTCTCGTTGTACTCGAGAATAAATAAAATGTTTTTTATTGGTGGATACGCTCAAATTTATGACAATAATTGTTTAAATCTTTAAATTCTCATTTTCTTCAATTACACCCTTCTAATTTTTTAATTTTCAAATATGAATATCCTTAGACATTCTCCGGATGGTCAGGAACATGTTAAGTATACTTTCATTAAAATCAATAAAATAAGACACATGTTCTAAGCGAACGAAATTCCGTTAGTTCCGGAGATAGACATACCAAACATATGACGAATAATCTCCTCTGTACGCAGTCGGTAAAAAAACAAACACCTGCTATAAAAAAGATCATCAATCACAAATTTTGATATAATTTAACATTTCTCTGCAGGAAGAGAGGAGGCAAACACTCATGTCAGTCGCTGATGAGATAATCGCCAGGCAAATAGTGTTCCACAAATGTTACGCAACAACTAATAAAATATTACTATACGTCCTTCGACTACCTCATCGATCATCGTTCAATATATATCTACTTAGTGTTTTGAATAAGGCGAGTTCCTTGCTAATTGTAGAGAGATCAACATAATTGATGGCGATGTACAAGGTGGTTCTACGGATCTTGACGATTAAAGGGGTAAAAATGTGGAATTCGGAAAAATTTTCAATTGTCATTTTTACGACTTTCAAAACGATTTTATTTCAATCTTATTGAAATAAATAAAATCGCTGCGTTCGGGCCATTTTATAGGCAGACTCGTTATCATTCTACATGAATAATTTTATGTGAATTGATAGAAATTTGGATTTATGGAATCTTATAACTGCCAAAATTCTGTAAAATTTATCTATTTTTTTCATTTTCCAAATATTATATAAAAATTCTTGAAGGAAGGTAACATTTTCACTACTTTATTCAAAATGCTCTTTTAGTCTACCTAAAAAAAATGTAATGTAACACGCTAAACTATCTGTCACAAATATGTAATCAAGATCTTTCCTTTTAGATTACAAAAGATAATAAGTTAGGTTAAAAACGAGTTTTTAAAAAATACGCTTTTATAATTTGAAAAAGAAAATAACGGCAAAAGATAAAATAAAATTTCTCACTTTTTTTTCCCAGACAGAAACAAACAAAAATTTAAAAAACAACTGATAAAAGGCAAATGAGTGTAAGTGTGCCGCAACACGTGAAAGCAGCGATGAAGTTGGTCATCCGGTGTACTTCAACAAATTGAGTGAGTAGAATAAAAGCGTATAAAAATTATCTAGATCATTAGTTGATCCATGACATTAGATCGAAAATGTAATTACAATCTCTTTTTTCAATTAGTGCAATATTTTTACATTTTTTTACTAGTTAATATTATACTGCATGAAAATATTGCCGAAGAAAATCGAATTGAAGCCAGAAATGGGTTGATACTTCAGCTGGACGAAAGAAGGCAATCAAATTTTCTTCAACATGTAAACCAAAAAAAATATGTCTCAGAAAATTCTATATGATAGGAGAATTATTTTATTTTATTTTTCAATTTTCAAATAACAAACAAGTATCCAGACTTATTGTCTTCTCTCAACTCCGGATACTAGTATGACCATCAGTTGCAAATAGGGAGAGGAAAAAACAACGAAAATATTTTTTAGAGTAATTTATCTTTCCTTCTTGAGCGAAAAATTAAAAAGAAAACGACGAAAATTCGAACCCCAACCTTTTCTATTACTGCGTCCATACCGACACCACGAATAATGAAAATCGGAACTCACCTGATGGTATCGTCGATGACTATCGTAACCCATATGTTTAAGGTAGTTCGCATGGCCTTGGTGGTGATGATGGTGATGGTGATGGTAGTTGTTCTGATAGTCGTACGGATTGGGCTGCGGCTGGTCATACGAATTTTGTCGCGACATGACGGGCGGACCGGAGCGCGAATACTGCATATTTGGAATAAAGTGACCGTTGCGATCGATGCGTTGGGAACGCGGCGGGCCGATATACTGATTCTGATTGTGAAATACGCGCGGTTTGGGCGGCATACTGCCACCGCCTCCAACAGCACTGTTATTACGCGGTGGTCGCGGCATCAGCTTGCCTTCCACACTTTTAGGGCCAACGTTACCGCCACCAACGCTATTTTTATAATCCTTTTCCTTCATGTTACGATTGACGAAGCCCGGATAGTTGTTGTTAACCAAAAACGGGAACTTCGGAATGTTAGGTGGGGTGTCTTTGTTGTTATTGTGGTTGATGTTATTGGCATGGTTGTTGATGCTATTATTGTTGTTGTTGTTGTTGCTATTGTTGCTGCTGTTGCTCTTGGGCACAGCGGCTCCGTTAAATTTCTTCGGCGTGTGCTTGATATCGCGTTTCGGCAAATGGTCGCTCACATAATGATCAGAAAGATTTTTCGAGTATGGACACGGGCCGACCAACGAGGCAGACGTCGCCTCTGTCATATACACCGAGTTGAAGAACAGATTCTGCTGCGGCATTGGCGGGTTCGGATAGATGATAGCGGTAGCGGTACTGCGATGGATGTACGTGGACGAAGAATTGTAATCGACATGTGAAGGGGGTGGAGGAGGCTGTTGCTGCTGCTGCGGCAACAATGGCGGTTGCTGTGCGAGAGTTGGTGTCGGTGGAGTTCCAGAAGTACCGCTATTATGATTACTGTGGTTATGGCTACTGTGATGGCTGTTATTGTTGGCACCATTACCACCGTTGGCGTTGCTGTTGTTGTTATCGGCTGAATATGGATGTTCCTGTTCGGGAGCGGCAGTGACAGGAGGAGGGCCGAAAGGAACGAGAGCTTTGGTCGTGTCGCCATTATTGTTATTGTTGCTGTTATTAGCGGGAGGCGAAGATTCTTTTCCGCTATTTATCATGTCAGATTGATACGAAGGCTGAACCGGGTAGTTGTTCGAAGCGTCAACGTTAGATTCTTGAGTACACAGCAAATGACACTGAAACATTAATGGATGAGTAAATTATTGAACTGGAACGAATTCCGGGAAGAGTACGCGAATAATGAATCACTTTTTCCCCAAACAGAAAAACGATAGTTATCCACCCCAAAGGTTTTCATGGTGCAATAGTTTTTTCAGTCGGGACTCTTCGCGACCCCTAGAAGGAGTATAATGAAGTTATTCATAATCCTCACTACTTTTCACGTAAAATTGAGAAATACTATTGTCTGACGTACGTCACTTAATGAAATAATATTCGAACTTGCCTCTTATGAAATCAAGCATGTAAGAAAAAAAAATTAATTGCGAATGTTCCTTTTTAAATTTTCAAAGAAATACGTAGTAACCAAAAAGAAAGAAAATATTTTTTTCTTTGTACTGGGTATACTTTTCAGAAGTGTCCACTTCGTGACTCAAGAGTCAATTGTGGGAAAGAACCGACAGGTACAAGTAAAATAAATAATTTACCGGCTTTTTAGTTGAGAAATGAATAACCAAGAGTAATTCGAAGTTGAAAAGGGAAACAATAGACACTCGAAATTTATACTCATTTTATAATGCACTTCGAATACAGAGGAACTACTTCCACGGTATGAAATATTGCATACCTCCCAAAAGTACGAATCCTCAATCTGGTACGTCGAAAATTCACGTAGGTATATTTTCAACTAAAAAAAAAATATCAAATTTCATCAAGTTCGTTGGTCCTCAATTTACGAACACTGTTATCACACAGAATGCAAAATCAAATTCCAATGAAAATTAAAGACTACAATTATTCAGTCTATTAAAATCAGAGTCAATATTTCGCATCTCAATTCACATTTCTGTGCACTTTTAGAAATTATTTTCGTCTAAGTGGCATCTTTCTTGACAAAATCACATAATATTACGTAAGTGGCAAGGGAGAGGGTGGAAACGGAATTCAATCCAATTCAATAATTCTAAAACCACATCTATTAATTCAGTAGAAAATATCAAAAACTAAAAGCATTTGAAAATATGATGAACCCATTTCGAAACATCCGAGATTAATTAAAGAGAAGGGCCATCGAAAGATTATTATTGTCATTCAAATGATATTCAAAAATTCAAGCGAGTACACATAAATTAAAAGGAAATGAAGGCGAATGAGTTTCTTTTCGGTAAACAGAGTGAAATTAAAGCATATCATCGCAGCAAAATGTTTTCAAATTAACAAAAATCATGATTATGAAACTTTCAAATTAACCAAAAAAATTATTATAATTTTTCGAAATCATTTAGCCAGCACGTATAAATAAACCGCTAGAAACATAATAGACTGTTCCCAAAAGGGAAATCAAGTAAAAATAAAAATAATTAATATCAAAATATTATGTGTGAATCGGTCAAGTTCAAGATAATCTTTCATAAAAAACAGAAGAACAAAGGTACAATTACCTAGGCTCAATTTTAGACATGCCACCTCATCAACATTTTCCATAACGTACAGTTTGCAGCAGAACAACAGTAATGAAGAAAGAAATGGTTATGTTAAAAGAGCGACGGATTTAGTTGTGTGAGAGCGAGGAAGTAAAAAAAAACTAAAAGAACTGATCCCTTCAAGTAGAACAATAATGGAAAAACGTTTTGATAGAGATGGCAAGACTAACAGAGAATGTTATACAAGAACTAAAAAAAAATTATCCTTTCAAATTGAACAATTAGAAAAACGTTTTGATAAAGAGATGACAAGACAAACAGACCATGTTTCACAAATACGATCATATCTATAAAAGATAACTTTTCATCAGAACCTAATCAGATCGGAGAGTTCCGCGCTTTAAGAACTAATAGTTCTTTTGAGCTTTTACCGTTTCTTCAAAGAACTGGTTCCACAAATCCCCAAACTCTTGATAATGCGCGGAATTTATTTAAATATTAAAAAACCTAATTAAACGGTAGATAAGGTAGTCGTAACATACACAGAGAAATAATTTATTATAATTGATTTTTTTGAATTACACTTTACCTTCATTTTTTTTTGTCTAAGTAATAAACATTTTTTCGCTACAAGATTTGTGTAAAATTTTACGACGATTTCGGTATTTTTGGAGATGACTAAATTACTGAATAAAAAATCTTTTTTTGTTTTGTCAACTTTTTACCTCAATTTGCGGACGATTTGAAATTTTTTCTACATATTATACATTTTTTGAATCATACTTACATGTATTTTCATGGTCAATTAACGTTTACTATTTCAGACAATTAGTTTGTATTAGTAGTACGTAATCGGTATTTACGTCAAATCTTACCTCCGAAGGAATATTACTGTGGCAGGCTTCGCCCACATCGTAGTATGGAACATAAGCGTCTTGTCCATTAACGGCCATCATCGGGTAGCAGGTTCCAGGAACCATGTTATAATACATATCACCAGTAAATTGCGGCAAAACGGTACCATTATAATACTGTGGAGGATGAGAGATTGGATACGGTACTGGGGGTGGCAAAGAGGTCATATTTGGCGGCATGTTTGTCATTACTGGCGTTCCTTGAGAGATGTGCATGTCGGGCCCATTCATAGTACTCGTGGGAACATTCAGTAACGATGACGGCTTGCCAGTGCTGTTAGGAGGCGAAGTGGTTTGCGTTGCTGGCGAAGAATATGCATAATTTGAATTATTTGAATGCTGGAAAAAAAAAGAAGTAAATTAATTTGAAGACAGGCTGAAATGCATTTACAGAGAACGAGGAGCACACAATTTTCGGGTTCCAGCTCAACGGACCTCATGGCAAGTCTTTAAAAAAAAAAAAAAAAAAAAAAAAGTTACTCACGAGGAAGAAGGGTCTCTGCTGATGGGAATGGCCCACAATTCAACCCAATAAATCGGATCAACATTTTCAAAAAATAATGAGAAGATTGCAGTGTTGAAAACAAAAATTATAAAGTATCTTCAAATGCTAGAGTCGACAATTAATTATAAGTTTTTACAGGTTAGCAAAGACATGATTGTTGACTAGTTTTAGAATAGGATATATGGATATGAAAAAACATTGAACCGTTTTTTAGACTGCGATTACAGAACTGTTAGCCTTCAACTTCTAAATCAAAAAAGAAAAATTAAGACAATTGTTGAAAACAGAAATCTGACTGTTACGGTCTTAATTTCTTCAGATGTTTTCTGGCCTAAAATAAAAAAAACTTTGAACAATGAATATTTCCTCATTTACTCTTATCATCATAGTATCTACTAGAAGAAAAATGAATTGGGACTCGACACACAAAAAAGTTGACATATGGCAAAATTTTTTGTAAACTTTGAAAAAGGGATAATCGACACGAACCTATTGAACTCAACTCAGTACTAAATTAATCCTCAATTAACGCTTTTTATGGTTTGTTTTGAATTAGAGATTCTTGGTATTGTTTTTATTTTTCACCATTCATTTTTAAAAATCATTCACATTAGCTGTTTGATAGGACTACACCAACTTACACTGACCTACACCACGAGAGCGATTCCACAAATGTAGGAATGTTATGGGAATTTGCGCCAAGTTTTACTTGAATATTTGTGGAATATCCCTACTGGTGTAGGTTAGTGTAAGTTAGTGTAATCCTATCAAATAGAGCTCTTGACTTGCAAAATAATTTCTATCGAAAAATACAATTCGAAAAAATGTCGAAAAAAACCTATGGAAAAAAAACGTCCATCATCCCATTTTCAAGCCTTTCATTAAAAAATGACATTAGCACACCACAAGGGTGTCAGTCTCAATAGTAGCGAACTCTTTTCTTAAATTCATTTCTTTTTCAACAATCATAAAACTATATTTTTTCCAAAAATTAAGCACAATGCACAACAAAATAAAAGTGTAAAAATATTTTCAGCAGCTTAGTCAATACTCATGGCTGAACGAATAATCAACATGAGTCTGAAAGAAAACAAAAGCTCGGACCAAGAGTTTTTCCATTATAATGTTGAAAGTATGAAGTTGGAATTTCTATACATTCTGACACTTCTTTAAAAAATTTACTCTGAACTTCTGCAGGTAACATCTTTTTAAAAACATTATATGCTTTTATTAACTCCGTTTGAGAACAGAATTTGGTCTTTCTTTTTGGTTTGTATAAAGAGAGACCCGTGAATACTTATAGAGTTTTCCGCTAGAATATTACTCAAGTGCTAGGATCACAACTGCAAGTTAGGTTAAATGTTTCTGGGAGAGTGTAATGGAGTAGGTTTTACTTCACACATTTTTCGCTTATAAAAGCTTACTTAAAAAAAATTAATTTTCAACATATTATTTACAATATATGCATAGAAAACTTGGTTATGTATCCGATATGAAAACATTGTGCAAACCGACATATCACATACCCTCGTCTAAAATGTTTTCAAAGCCGAAATATAAAATTTCTCCTTCCTCTTACAAAATACAATGTCACAGACATGAACAGCTGAATCAAACCATACCATTCAGTTAAGGTAGTCATACAGGAAACAATAGCATAATACATTCTACATTTACAAGAAAAAGAAGTTTCGTCTAGAAAAATAAAGTAAGGCACACAGAAGTTTTTCCGTTATCCTATAGTTCCACAGTTTCAAACCAATTTTTAATTTATACGATACTCCAGATAAGCTGAACTTAATGCGTTTCTATGAATAGTTGGGAAGAAATGTTGATTTCTTTGCATATTCAATGTCGTCATGCTAGTCAATAAACAAACCCTGTTAAACATATTAATTACGGCGTAAGTGACAAAATTAACAGCAGACAGCATATAAAGTCACATAGCACGACTTAATGGTGTTTGAATAATAAATCATTACTAACTATGCTCGGGTGAATAAAACTCGCCCGCAATTAACCCTTGGTTCACTTTTTTTTTATTTGGAATTGTAACAATTCACTTATTTGTTATGGCGCCATTAGTCTTTAGCCAGCTTTACTCCTTTTTCCTTTATTCTGACGCTCCCTTCTAAATTTTGAAAAATATTAATGACATTCCAGCATTCTACTCTTCAAGCCCTTCCTATTGACACATTTTTCCTGAAAATCTATTCATATAATCTAACGCAAAAGGGACAAACGGGTGTTTTGAACTTATGACCTTACCATATCTATATAAGAATGAAACGGTTTTTTATGTCGTAAGTTGGCTCTAGAACTGTAGAACCGATTTGAATTAATCTTTTCTGATTCTCTGTTGGTTCAGAATCAATAAATTCGAAAATCTATCTGATAGAAATTAAGACATCTTTAAAAAAAATGATCCCTCAAATAAATTTGTGTATGACTGAGTGAACAGTTACAAAAAAGTATGGCTGCAATATTGTTTATGACCTGGTGCAGGCTCCTGACTAAAAGATAAAAATAATTGCCCCTCTTACCACATGATTCCCCTAGGAGACTAAAACTGTGACTAATTTTGGATTTTACAAGTTTCCTAAATAAATATAAGTTATACCTATTAAAAAAATACTTCAGCAAAAAAAAAAGTATAAAATTTAAAACATGAAAGTTTCAATTAATTTTTTTCATAACACTCATATGAGTTGAGATACACGGAAGAAGGGAATTCTTTTAGAAAGCATAATAATCTGCATTATTTTATAGTGAGTAAGCTGAAAGGATATAGATGTAAGGATCTTCGATCAAATAAACAATGGATACCTAGCAACTTCATCTTACTTACATTAATGGAATGTGTTATTATTATGAAACCCTAAATGGGCACAGATTTTTTGCATATGCACAGTAGGTATTTTTTCATGTTTTCAGATCATGGTTTCCAGACTGTAAAAACACTCATCACAAAACTTTATACATATAAACATATACCTAAGGGATATAAGTCAACAATATTAGTCAAAAAACTGGAGAGCGTATTTCTTCACAGATCGAAGCAAAATTTAGTATGGTTATATACTTTGGGTCAATATTTCAATCAAATTTGAAAATGAGCCAATCCATCCATTAGTATTTGAATGACAGCTATCTGAATTTAAAATTTTCAGACAGTGGGAGCAGGGTATAATTCTTTAAAGATTATGATAAAATTTTGCATGTGTGTACATTGAGTCTGTATCTTGGTCAAGTTTGAAGATGGATCAAATCCGCTAATTTGTTTTTAAATTACATCTTTTTGAAGTTCTCATCATAGTACAAAAATCTTAAAACTTATAATCAACCAAACCGGTCATGAACATAATTAGAAATTATGTTTATTCTAGTCAACATCTATCTTCCAACTGGGATGTCACTAGCCTTATTTTTTTTTTTTTACTCAAGACAAATATTTAGATTTCCTTTTAGCAAGTAAAATAAAGTTTTAAAATGGAATTAAAATTAACAAAATATTTCAAGTCTAAAAAAAGGTAGCGGGGTGGACAACTGAATAAGTGATGAAAATGCATGACCCATATACTATCTGCTTCATTTGGAGGGCTTAAACATGCACTTTGGTTTTTTTATGTTTTATAAATAAATACACAATATACTACAGAAATACTTCAGAAAAGTTCCTAAAATTTAGGACAAAAAAATCGCTTGAGGAAATATTACACCCCCCTCACGCGTAATAAGCTGGATTAATCAGCTAATTAATATGTACATATATATATATTCTGTTCCAAAAGAGAAATGCAAACTACTATACCCTATTCATTTTAAAAACAATAGATCTGTCTGAGGAGACGAATTCTGTACAGATTCTATAAAATTATGCGTGCTATTCTACTAAAATAAACAATCTTTATCGTCATACTGATTGTTTACTTAGAAGAATAGTACCGTAAATTTTTAAGAATCTGTAAAGAATTTGTCAGCCTGAACAGACCCATAAATTCACAATTACAACGTGGAGAATGTTATAAATTTTCAATTCAATGATGTGTTGATTATGCTCAACTGCGCGGATATGTGTAACTGCCTTAATTACATTGAATATGGTATACAAGAAGTGAGGGATTCTCCTTGAAAGATTGACTTTGGCATTTGCAGCATTTATACAACTATGTGGACAACAAACGAAATAAAAGTAATGTAAGTAGATAGCAGTCCTCAAATACTTCTTCACAATTCTCCTTTGGGTTTTCATTGGACATACAAAATTCAATAAGAAACTCTAAGCAATAAAATGAGACCAGAACAATAATTTTGAGCCCTTAAAAGCCAAAATAAAAATTAAAAATAAAAAATAATCTTATTTCATTGTTTTTGGGCATTTTCACAGGTTGATTGTTTATTTGTCCATATAGCTGAACTCTATCCTAGGTGCCACTCGAACGGATTTCAAAAGTAAAATCCCTCATACATCGATTGTGTGGAGATTGTGGTAGGAGAAAATGGTACAGATTCAGACTGGCTGTGAGAAGGAATACATCTGTTTGTTTGAATTTTTTGTTTTTCCTAGCATTATTCAATTCATTTTCTGCAACTTTTATTTGAGAATGCCTGTTCGCAATACGAAGAAATGAATAATAAAACATTAAACTTGGAAATTAAAAATCAGCTCTACTCGCAAACTGAACATAATCATAAAAAATAAGCAATTTTGTTGATGGATCTGGTGAACTGAAATATATGTTTCAGTCTTCAGATGATGAATTACTTAATTAATTGATTAAACTTAAACGAATTTTTGTGGAAATTTTGTATAATAGAGTAAATAAAACACTCTGAGAACAGTATGAGTTAAAATATTCAGATATCATTATCAATCATTTCAATCATGCAATTCGATCAGAATTTCAACGACATCTCAAGACTCAGCGTTACAATTGAACTGAAATTTGGCGGAGACATCAAGGTATACTATTTCAAGATTCTACGAGAATTTGGCTGCAATCGTACGTTTATTATTTGAGATATCGTTGAAATTCTGTTCGGATTCTTGGATTCAAATGATACGAATTCAATCTAGTTGCGGAACTTCAGCGATATCTCGAAAATTAAACGCAAAATTTCATCTCTCTACTATTAACGATTCACTTGTAATTAATTTTAATAACCATTTGAATATAGGAAATTTTATTTTATTGGTTTGATTCTTCATGTCGTGTGTTAATTTTCCATTCTTATGGGTAATTTTCAAGGATTATTTTGGACTGATAAGATACACGTAACTCTGACGAATTTTTACGATCTATGGCGTTGTATGAACGACAACATGCTACATCAATGACATAAAAGCGTAAGTCTTGTTTTAACTTTTTTCTTTTTTTTTTTATTGAGAACAAGGCTCAAAGAATATAGTTTGACAAAGACATCAAATAAATAAGATCGAATAAATGACAATAAATAAATAATAGAAAATACATAAATTAGTTTTTACACAAATTGTAGACCAATATCTACATAGAGATAGCTAATACTTCAGAGCTACTTCATAAGCTTGAACATTATGAAGGATTTATTAGAAAAAAGATCAAAAACATGCAAAATTGCCTAACTGATACCAATTCACATGAAAAAAAAAATTATTTAACCACAGTATACCGGACTGACTTAGAAATATGACGAAAATTTCGGCCTATATTTTTCACCCTAATATAATAAACGAAACAAATTTAAAGAGAATTAACGAAGTAAAAAAAACACTCGTATTACTGTAGAAAAAATTAATTGAAAACTTTGCATTAACTTCATTCAAATCTTGACACAAGTAAGTCGTTGTTATTCGACGAGTGAGAATGAATGCTGAGATAAACTTCTAAAAAAAAAAAAGTAACTGAAAAAGTGTGATGATTTTCGAGCAAGTACTGATAAAAATATTTCCACTGATAGTATTCGCATATTTCCGCAGAAATTATACTTAGGTAAATTCAATTTTAAATCACTTTTCAGAAAAAAATATTCAACAAAAGAACGATACATGCAGATAATTTTAATATGTAGTTAAAAGTTTTAGAACATAACCGATATCACATCAGTTGATTGCTCATAAAACTATAAACATTAGTTCGACCAGAGAAACAAAAAAAATTAATAATAGCTGAAGAAATTCATAATAAGACTTACCATTTGTTGATAACTAGAATATGGCTGATGAGAACCTACGACAATTTGCGGTGTGCTTGGGCTGAGAGGATAAAATAAAGCAGTTCCATGATAAGGAGCTGCAAATATGTTTACATTGGATTGAAAAATCATTAGTAATCAAGTTTCAAACACGAGAAATTAGGGTTAGTAATGTTTCATACTCGGATAATACGCGGCATCAGATACAGTAGGTAAGACTGCGACCTGAGGAGTATACGAACTATTTGGATACACTGGAGTTCCTTCGGAATACTGATATGGTAAACCATTGGTGAAATATAAATTCGAAGCAAGCGGCATAACGAATGATTCCGGGTAACGGCCCATATATGGTGGATTCTGTACAGAACCGAAAAGAAAAAAAAAGTTTAAAATGAAATAATTTAAAAAAATAATGGGGAAGCAGGGTGATAACGAAAATATTTAACCTAAATAAATGGCGTTTCTTTTTTAGTCTTTTTAAATTAAAGAAGATTAAATTTTCATAACAGTATCCGCTGGACAGAAATTGACGATTTATGGGAATAATGTAACAATTAACAAAAAATGCAGCATTAAAAAAATATTTAATATTCGACCAAGTTCATCCAACATGGACCTTCATGGAGTGAGCGAGGATTTTTCCACCATGATACCATTTGAAACGAAGGATACACAAAACAGATAGACAGTTAAAAAATATTTTGGAGAAAACACGCGATTTCATATTTAAAATAAAAACAATTTCATTACAAGATATTTAGGAATTTTCAGGAAACAGATTTGATAGATTAGGAAAAATTTTCATATATTTAAAATAGAATAATACACGTTTCTTTCTTGAAAAAGCTGATTTTTTTGTACAACGAATAGGTCCTACTGATAGATAATTAAAAAAGCTAATACAAATTATTTTATAATGATTCCAAAAATGTTAAAAGGGATTAACCGTCAAGAAAATAAATTCAAGAAGCTTTTAGGGAATACCCACATTAATATAATTTCACTATAAGGTACTGTTATCAAATCTTTTTCCATCAAACTAATCAAGGTTGAATTAGGATCAAATCTCAAAGAAATAGATTATAGGCATTATTAAAAGAATGGTATGAATTAAACTGATTAACTGTGTTGACATGGCAAAAAGTTCGACAAAAGAGCGGACTCGAAACCTTTAGAGGGACTATTCTACTAATGTCGACTTTAAGAGCCAATGAAAACCAAACGTGACTTGAACATTCGCGGAATAGCACCACAAAAAATTTCTAGGTCCGCTCTTTTATCGAACTTTTTTCAATGTCGAACTATATTTTCACAAGAAAAATTTTCAGTGAATTAACGAACAACATGTTTACTTCACAGAGGATATACTTTCAACGATAATGAAAACTAGCATACAAGAACTGAACTTTGAAAAAAATGACTCTTGACAATATTGTTTCTACAGCTTTTTTTGTTGATTTCTTCGAATTAATTCACCATTTCAAATGGATTTTCTTTCAGTTTTTAAACTCAAAAGTATAATTTCGAAATGAAATCAAAGATTTCAAAGAAGATAGCTTTTTCAAATACTTCAACACTAATCTCTACAATGTAGTGGAAACGACGACAATAAACTCCACGAAAAGACAAGTATGAATTCAATCAAGTCGAGAGCTTTTCAATCCTAAAACTAGTTTCATGGTAATATAATATACTCAAAAACATCTCTCAGGTAAACTTGATTATGAAATTTATCAAATAGCCTCTCGAGAAATATCAATTCAAGTCTGATTATTTTTAATTTAGTAATTACATATAGAAAACTAGCGAACGAACTTACAGAACTTTTCAATTTTTACATTTTGGCAAACAAATCGTTTCATAAATAGAACACATCTCTGACACACCCGAATCTATGACTTCATAAACATAAAAAAAATAGCAAACGTAATAATTGCACTAAACACATCTTAATTCATGAATATTTTATATTTTCAATGAAATTCAATCCTCAAATTCGAAGAGGTATATTCAGTTGTAAATTTTCACCACGATATTAACAAAAAAATATCAGAATATCATCTGGATCGAACTGATTAATCGAGTCAAAATGTAAAATTCATAGCACAGACGAAACCGAATAAACATGATACGTATTTTCAGTTTACTTCGAAAAAGGCAAGAAGTGGAGCAAATATACTAACGTGAAAAAACGAATATCGAAAAAAAAAATTAAAATCTATTAAAAGATACAGCATTCTTAAATGATCGTCAACTTTTTCCGCTCATCGGGGTGTTCGTAATTTCGTACAAATCATTTTCCAATCTCTCCCGAGTGATGACATACATCATTTTTGATCCAAAAGATTAAATGACAAATTACAGGATTAAACCATAATTACTGATATTGATACTTCTTCTAATCAAGAACAGTTCAAATCGCGAAATGTTTTTTCTGTCATTCACTCTTAACAATTTTATCAAAACATTCTTCGTTTTCATGGCAAATAGAATCCACCTAGTGACGAAGAAATAAAACCAATTCCCTATTGGAAAGTGGAGGCAAAATATACGAACTCAAGTGGCAAAAATAACAATCGGCCGAAAACAGGATAATGGATGAAAATAGGTATAAATCTAATGATCATGTAATGCAAAAATTTCTTTCAAAAATGATTTTTCATCGTTCCAATTTGGTCGGATTCAAAGATTATCCTCTAACGATTAGCGATCATCCATATTAAAGTCTTTCCCATACTCAGAAAATCAATTTAAAATCTTTTATTTTTTTATAGAAAAATACATCGTCTTGTTTTCAGACTGTGATGAGACGAATTTAGCCCTCCTTGTGGAGCCTCCACTTCCCAATTACATTCCGTTGGTTTCTGTTTGCTTACTTTTCTTTTTGGATCAAAAATGGCGTAAGTCATCACCTGGGGTTATTAGCGCTCTAAACTCACACCAAATTTGCATATAGCATGCTTCCTCTTTTTGACAAACGACCACAAATAAAAACGAAACCATAAAACAGGAATTACCTTCATAATTGCTGGTGCAATATTCAATTGCCTGTTGTTGATAAACAAATTTTCTGCCTACAAAAGTAAAAAGATATGGACTATATTAAAGTAATTAACGTTAATCGCAAAGTAAAATAATTAATAATAATACACTTACATCGCACTGTAATCGTGAAACATCGTCAGCTTTCTCGAAAGTGACAAAGCCATAGCCTTTCGAAGAACCATTTTGATCAGAAACAATTTTTATCGACGTGACTGAACCATATTTGCGAAATAATGCACCTAAATCTTCCACAGTAGCTTTTGGGCATATCCCCCCGACAAATATTCGATTAGGAACGACCACTCCTCCAACTACTCCTCTCCCTTTAAATTTGGCATCACTGTTATTGATATCATTGGCGAAAGGACTTTTCAGTTGCCTGTTTACCTGAACAAAGGAACATAATAAATTCTGTAAATGGTTTGACACAAAACGCAGAAATAAATACGATATTATTATTGATCCAAATAATGCAGGTCAATGATTAAAGTAGGGAGAAAACGGAAAAAGAGAATACAATAATCGCCTAAATTCTGTTTTGATACGATTTATATTATTCTGTTACTGTCTGCATAGCGAATAACTTCGTTAATTAGACAATAAATATTATTCCAACATAATTGAAATTATAATATTTCAACGAAATTATAAAATTTAAATGAATCCTAGGGCGAATAAAATCATATTGAGGTAAAATGGATACGTAAGAGCCGAAGATTACACGATGTCCGCAGCAAGTGCGTTTGATAATTAACATTGGAGAATGAACGCCGAAGGTAGCCACATTACACTTCGATAATCTTCAGATGATCTGAAGGTAGCAATCAAAATTTAAGTATGTAGAACAAAATGTTGTATAAGCCAGTGAAACATAAGATTCAAATACGATAGTGTTCACTTAATGTATCACTTATTGTATGAAGCCACGATAATGCGCGACTTCACTATCACTCGATTCACAAAAATGATACTATTACAATTTTAGTTCGCAGATAATGTGGATACACGTCTTCCTTCGACTTACTACAAGAACAAGGCAAGAAGCGCTATTTGATGAAAACTACTCAAGGTGAATCAAATTAGTCATTATTTTATTTTGAACTAAATTAAAATTATGAACACGTCAGCAAACAACATAAATAATACGCAGAAACGGGTGTTTCGGACATATATTTTTTGGTTGAAAGAGAAAACATTGGTAAAAAATAATACGTTTTTAATTAATAAAATTAATTAAATTATTTAATAATTTTTAATTTAAAAACAAAATTATTTAATTTTTAAATTAATACAAATGTTTCATGGTCGAGTTATCTCTTTTTTCCAATATGATGAACGACATGATTTCCTTATTTAAAAATTTCATTGATTCAGTTCTTTTTCAAAACCGCCCGTGGCACGAAAAATAAGAAATAATAAATTTTCCATACTAGTCAGTAATACAAAATTCTCATTTAAAATTATGAATAATTCTTACAATTACATTTTCCATGTAACGTAGAATTTGAATTTGACACCAAGGCTGATTAAAAGATGACGGAAAATTTCGGTTTACATTGATTTTCTTCGACTTTATTTCAACAAATTGTAAATTCTTAAGTAAACAGAAGATAGTTGCGATGCCCTGTAGGCTACTATCTGCACTGTTTTTGCCCTCCGAAGTATGAGTCCAAGAATAATGTTCCACGGACAACCTTCTCCTTTTAAGAACAATATTGGTTATATTGAAATTTCAGTTCTTGTAAAACAGAATGATTATGATCAGTTTATCATAATATTTTCAGGATCTAATATATCTCATGTGAACTGGAAAACACAATCGTAAAAATATCGCCTAACTTGCAAATCTTTAAATAATTTATGTTCCCAAACAAAATTGGTTCTAAAAATAAATTCTTTAAAATTCTCTTTGTGTGATCGCAAACGATGAAGACATTTGATAATTAAATCAACGCACTATAAAACGGATTCAGAATCAAATTCTCAAAATTTTCCAGTCAGCTCCTCCACAATGTTAAAATACTTGAATGGTCCGATGTGCATTAATTTACGATGTATTAGTTCGGACAAAATGGTGAAAAAAAAAAAAAAAAAAAAAGGATGAATGAAAAAATGCAGATAAAAACTTACAACGGGTTTCCGAAACGAAGCCATTATTACGAGAAAGCATACAATCCTACAAAGCAAGCGGTGATCAACTGATGGACCGATTTTTCAACGAGTGCAATTTAACTGAAAATTTACAAAAAATAAAATAAAATAATCTGAAGTAAAAAAAAAAGGGAAAAAGAAGAGGATAAATTGTACACAAATTGCTGGTGCAGAAAGTATACGCGCACACTAAATAATTAGCATTGCGAAGAAGTATACTTTACAATGCACTCACGAAAGAAGCTGCAAAATACTGTGTTACTCCGAAAATTGAAAAAAACATTAACTCATACGTTCATGAAGACAATCACTTTTTAGGTACGTTCAGGAAAGACATCGAAATCGGTCGTGATACCGTCGATCATCCATAAAACACCCACCATGAGAGAAGTAAAAAAATTGAATTACAGAAATGGATTACTGAAAACAACAAGAGTACATGAACTCAGCAGTGAATAGACCTAGTACAACGATTAATTTTGATAAAATTCTGATTATTGAAGCACTGAAGGTCGAGGGCTATTATCAAAAGTTAATTTCTGGTTTGTATCTTATCTACGTTGGTTTGATTCTGATCTCACATTCGTACATCGAAGACGAAAAACGACGTAAGACTTCTACGTAAATACAAACTTGACGAGAAGTACCGTCACGACAAACAGAGTAAATAGACTCAAATCATTCCGCCGTAGACTCTTGACAGTCATGACTTAATTAAAATTTAAAACAAGAATAGACAACGTCGTTCACTTCGAGTAGGTTTAAAGGATTCAATACACTTTGAGCAGCTGAAAAATAAACGTAATCATGCAGAGGAAATAAAACACTCAGGGAACTTACTTCACTAAGGACTTCCATAAATATCAGTTGGTTACAAGCACTCGAATTCGCTAATTTCTGAAATTATGCAGTTAGTTGTATCTTTCATTTTAAAAACATAAAACCGACAGACACAAAATTTAAATGGAATTTTTTCGATAATACTATATCGGTAAACTAAGAAACTAAATAAGTACGCTAATAGAATAATTGTTACTAAAGAAAATTAAGAATGGTAATAAATAAGGTATAAAAAGCTAGACCCAAAAATGGCGTCCGAACAAGCAGAAGCTGCATTAAAAGCAAAACGATGAAATTCAGTTTTGCCTTTTACATGAGACCTTGAAACAAAAACGGAAAATGTAGATCGCAAAGATTTGACATCAAAGTGACTGATATCTAGCGGATATTTTTTTAAGCTTTGTAAACAGGTTCAAATCTTTGGTCATTTACGAGCTTTTTATTCTCTTTCTTTAGACAAAAAAGTTTTTTATTGGGATATGTTTGCAATGTTTGTTGGAGGGCGTTCAGAAACTTGTGCAACCAGGTTGATCGTCACATGACCTAAAATTAAAACGGTTGTATATTAGGCCACACCTTTTTGAAACAATTTATTGATACGAAATCCCACATTCTCTCTTTCTCCATCATCATCACCATCATACTATATATATATGTCACATGTACACTCTCATCACAAAGTGCTTCCCCTACCATTCTCGATCCGATAACGCTGTTGCTTCGCCATCTCGTACTAAATCATATTTTATTTCCAAATGTAATTTTAGTCTGCTAATAAATTCTATCCTGAATACTTCTCTCTTACTCTTTTTCGTTCCTCATCTTTACCGCCTCACATCATGGTAGCCATTGCTGTGGTTGAACAGTAAGAGAAGAATAAAATTAAATTATGAAATAGCAGACTTATTTTTTGAAATCGATTCATTGTTGTGCAAAAATTTATATTTTTAAAACGAATAACACACAGGAAGTGTCGTGTAAATCAAAAAAGTTAAAACTCAAATTTTTTAATTAAATTTTTTTTCGAAGTCGAAAAAAATAAAAACGTAACCAAAAATTGTTCCTGATCCAATAACGGCCGACCCTGAAAGTCAACGAACTACAATTCAGAAAGGACCACCAACGATACAGAGAACCACCTGAGGAAATCTTCTGCTCCCGTCTTCAAGGACTGTATTAGAGATCACCAACAACGAAGACCACAAATTTTTGGGCCAACCTACAACAAAATTTGGCGGAGATTACAACGGTGAAAATTGGATTAAAAAAATACGAATACACACAACAACGAATCGACGAAGAAAATTTATTTATGTCAAGGTAATATATGTTTAGTTGAATTATTTTTTACGTTTTTTTTTTTTTTTTTTGCGCATTTGAGGTGGCGATATATAATTGTTTCCCTTCCCCATTATAACATATATGTCAACCTTTATAAACATATTAGAAAATAAAATAAGAGAGTATAATATTGAAAAAGAGGAATTAGAGGAATTGTTGAAGAAGTTTGAAGGGGAAAAAGTGGTAGATTTGAAACTAGAAACATATAATCTTCCTTATTACACGTATTTTACGGGAGAAATAATATTAGTCTTTCACAATTGATATCTCAGGTAAAATAGAAGAAATTAGTTCATTTAAATATATCAAAATATCTGATTCAATACCAAATTATTTTTCAAATAGAATATATAGTTCATTGGAATCAGAAAAAAAATTCATAAATAGATTTTTGAAATAATAAATAATAAAATTTTGAAAAGACCAAGAAAACCGGATAAAAAAGAAAGGGAACCAAAATACCAAAATATTGAATTTAAAGAACAAAATCTAGTAAGAAATATTGAAAAAGAAAAAGTAGAAAATAAAAAATTTATATCTATCACAAATATAGAAGATAATTTATTAGGTTTTAAAAAAATTGAAGAAATCATGTCAAGTGTAAATGAAATTAAACCCATTCAAGCACCATTAGGAAAAGTGTTCAATGGAAAGTATTACTTGGATTGGAGACAAATGATTATTTCGGCCATTAGAGATGCTGGTTACTACGATATTTTTGGAGAACATGAATTTTTAGAATCCTATATATCCCACATTGATGATTTGAATTTTAGGCCTAATAAGGAAATGATTAACTATTGTAAAATGCAAGACAATGCCAAAGCATTTGTACTTGAAAGAGTTTCAAACGATATCACCAAACAAATACGAGATTGTAACACGGCCATAATGATGTTAAAAAAATTAGATAATATATATGGTACCAAAACATCAGTTACAGCCAACATGGCCAAATCTAAGTGGATGGAGTTCAGATTTCAACCTGGGGGAAACGAGAGGATTTCTTAAAAAATGGGATGAACTTGTTACAGACGTGAGAGATAGTGGAAAGGAAGTAAGTGAAGAGGAAGAGGTAATAATCATAGAGGTAATAATAGAAATTACAATCAAAATAACCCAAAATGTTACAAATGCGGTCAAAATGGGCACATAGCCCAAAATTGTAATAATCATAACACCCAACAAAATAGTAATAATGATAATACGAATAAAAACCAAAATAATTATCCACCAAAACCAACCCAAAATAATAATACTACATCAAATAAAAAAGAGAATCCTGAACAACAGGTAAAAATGTCCTGCATGATTAGAAAATATACGACTAATTCAAACGAATGGTTATTAATTAGATTAATTAAGAATAATGAAATAAATGAAAATTATAGACACCTAGAAAATAAAGCAATTTTGGATGGAGCTGCGGAAGTGCACCTAACAGCAGACATAAATAAACTAAATAATATTAAAAAATTTGTCACCCCTGTAAAACTTCAATGTGCGGGTAAAAATGCTTTTTTGTATGCCACACACATTGGTCAAATGACCATAAAAATTGAAAATTCTAATAAAATACAATCATTAATAGAATTAAATGATGTACATTACGTACCTGACTTAAATACTGACATAATTAGTGAAATAAAAATCACAAACACGGGTACACTAAATATCGATCAACAAAAAAATTGTGCTAATATATATTTTATAGAAAATGGGGAAACTCTAATAACGGCCCCAAAAGAAAATGGAATATTTTATATCCATTACAATATACATAATAATAATAATAAAAAAATTAATGATGATGAATGCACAAATACAAAATTAGATAGCACTACAAAAATATGTCCAGTAACCCAAGAAAATGAGGACGAATGGGAGGATTTTTCAATCGAACTAGAAATACAGGAAGAAGTCAAAAACCCCTTAGAAAATAATAATATAGATTCATTTGAGGGGGGTGAAAATAATAATAATAATAATGAAGAAAATATACCAAATGATGAAAAATCAAATAACAATGATAATACTGATGGTATAAATGATACTCCAAATAATAATAATAATATATTAAATAAAAAATGATTATACATAGAAGGCTGGGTCACTTAAATGCACGCTATATCCAAAAATTAAAAAACTTATCTGTTGGTATTCCTGAAAATATGAACTTTAGAGACGATGATTTTAAAAACTGCCAAATTTGCTGTGTTGCAAACAATACGAGATTAGGGCATAATGGAATGAGAACAAAACCGTCTAGAAAATTAGAAATAACATCTTCTGACATAATGGGTCCATTTACACCATTGATCGCAAATCAAAAATGTATTTTAACCTTTATCGATCACTACTCAAAATACACATTTGTCATGCCCATAACAACAAAAAATCAAGTAGCAACTGAATTTAAAAATATAATAATGTCAATGAAAAATAAATTTCCAAATTTTCCCATAGGAACTATCAGATGTGACAATGCAAAAGAATACACTGATGTAAAAATAATAAATTATTGTCAGGAAAATGGTATAACAATGGATTACGTAGTTCCTTATTCCCCAGAGTTGAATGGCGTAGCCAAAAGGCAGAACCAGACACTCATGAGGAGAGTAAGAGCTATGCTCATTGATGCCAATCTCGACATTAAATATTGGTCATATGCAATTGTTACATCAGCATATTTATTAAATCGTTCACCAACAAAAGCAAATATAGATTTTAAAACTCCATATGAATTATTTTATGGCACAAAACCAAATTTGAAAAACTTAAAAGTATTCGGTTCATTAACATATCGTCACATTCCCTTTGAAGTGAGAAAACAAAACGCAACTAAAGCCAAATCGAAATCAAAAAATAAAATAGATCCAAAATTGGCCCCAAGAGCGAAAAAAAGCATAATGATGGGATATACAAATACGGGATATTGTCTGAGAGACCCATTTGAAACAAAATTGTATATTGCATGTGAGGTAAGGGTAGATGAGTCTCAAAATATCAAATCATTGGAAACATCCAACAGAAAGTTAATAATTCAACCAGCCAATTACGAACAGGATTTAGGAATAATAAACCCAATAATAATGAATATTAATGTTAATTATAGCAAAACATATATAGAAGATTTTGTCCCAAAAAACTTTAACGAAATTAACAATAATCCTTGTAGAATAGAATGGGTAAATGCAATTAATGACGAATTCAATTCATTAAATGATATGAATGTTTGGGAAATTGTGGATTATGACCGGCAAAAATTAATAGATATTAGGTGGATATTTACAATAAAATACGATGAATTCGGCAACCCAAAACCCAAAGCCAGATTAGTGGCAAGAGGATTCAAAGACCGAACTGAGTATAGTATTACCAAAACACATGGTACTGTTGCATCAATAAGTACAATTAGATGGTTGCTCTCTATAGTTAATAAATTAAAATTGATTCTTGTACAGTATGATGTCAAAATGGCATACTTGAACTCCCCCATTATAAAACCTATTTATGTAAAAAAACCCGAGGGGATAAATATTAATTCAAACCAAGTCCTAGAATTAAAAAAATCAATATACGGACTAAAAACATCAAGTAAATCTTGGTACGATCTACTTGACTACAAAATAAAGGAAATGGGCTTTGTAAGAACAAAAGCAGATAGATGTCTATATCAAATGAATAAAGACAGCGAAAACACATATTTTTTAAGCTATGTAGATGATATCCTGATAGCTTCAAATTCACAAATTGCAATCACAAAAATTAATGAACAACTAGAAAAGTCCTTCACTATCACAATTATAAATAATCCAAAATTTTTTGTGGGATTAGAAATAGAAAGAAATATAGAAAATAAAACAATAATATTATCCCAAAATAAACATATAGAAAAAATGATAAAAAAGTTTGGTATTTCGGACATAAAAAAGACAAATACCCCAATGGAAACTGCCCTAAAGATCGAAAAAGTTGAAAATGGAAGGGACAATACAGAATATAGATCGATGATTGGTGGATTGTTATATCTAGCTAGGCTAACCAGACCTGATATATTATTTCCAGTAAACTTTTTTTCACATTACCAAAATAATTCAAACGATACATTAAAAAACTATGTAAGGAGAATATTCAGATACATTAGTTCCACAAAAAATTATAATATAACATATAGATCGGAGGGAGATGGAATACAAGCATATATTGATGCTTCGTATGCCCCTCAAGTAGACGATAATAATATTGATCTAAACAATTTACAAAAGGGAAAATCAATTACTGGTTTTATGATTTTTGCAAATGGGGATTTGATAGAATGGAATTGTTCAAAACAGACAATCCATGCTTCATCTAGTACCGCTGCAGAAATCATAGCAGTTTTTGACACTCTCGATATAATAAAAGTAATCCAACATATGAACTTTGAAATTTTTGGGAAAAAAATAACTGTGGACGTAATGGAGGATAATATATCAACTCAAAAAATTTGCTCTGGTGGAAGCCAAAAGAAATCGCGGGTCCTGATGATAAAATGTTACTCGATTTTAGAGGCAATGGAGGAAAAAATAATTCATTTCAGATCTGTCAATTCTGAAAATCAACTTGCAGATTTACTTACGAAATCTTTGGATAAAATAAAATTTGAAAATTTAATTGTCAAAGTTCTAGAAAACACGAATCTATACACATATTATTATACATATTTATTTAAAGAAGAAAATACCCGTCCAAAAAAAGTCAAGTTGTACCAAGTCAAACACAAAAGTCCAAACTTGAAACATATTGTACAAGAAAAAATACTCTTACATTGTTCATAAATAATACTCAAAAGAAAAATACACTCGAAAATACTTGTCAAAAAAAATACACGATTTTGCTGCAAACCCAACAATGAAAACAGAATTAAAATCGAGCAAGCATAAACCCTACAAACGCTAATAATAGAAATAGCATACAACTTTAGACAAGCGTGAGAAAAATACACGACAAATTCCCACACAGAGTATGAAAGGAAAATCTGAACAATATACGAGAGATAAAAACTCATTACATGACCTCAATAAAGATAAACCTAATAGCCTGCCTTATCCAAAAATAAACATGTCAAACACCATTTCAAACACAAAAGAGAAATGTAAAAGATAAAGCTAACAAACAACATATATTATTGCTTCATATTATTGCATGCCAACGTATTGATAAGATTGTGAAACGTAACGTTTCCGATAAACGATCGTATACTTAAAAATCTTTTGTTAATTTTATTCCTTTGTGATTTTTTTTATTCTTCCATATACTCATAAATGTTCGAGAATATATTCGAGCACACTTTTCAATGAATCATTTATTAGTCATTTATGTATACGAAATATTTTTTGCATGTTACCAATTTTTATATTTTTATTTTTTTTTTTTGCCTATTGCATATACCATATTAATGTTCAATATCTTTGCATGTTACCATATTTATTTACCTATTTATTTATTTATTTTAATTAATTATTTTTTATTTTTTATTTTTTTTCAAAGCACAGCAAAACAAATTTTTTTTGGAACCGAAGTTACCATAATAATATTTAAATAATACGATATGAATATTTTTTTTGAAATTTTTTTATTATGCATATATCATTTTGTACTTAATATTTTTTTCTCGTTCACTTTCAGCGTACATGATGATGAAGAACTCGATCGATAAAATTTCAGGGGGGTGTTGATACGAAATCCCACCTTCTCTCTTTCTCCATCATCATCACAATCATACTATATATATATGTCACACGTACACTCTCATCACAAAGTGCTTCCCCTACCATTCTCGATCCGATAACGCTGTTGATTCGCCATCTCGTACTAAATCATATTTTATTTCTAAATGTAATTTTAGTCTGCTAATAAATTCTATCGTGAATACTTCTCTCTTACTCTTTTTCATTCCTCGTCTTTACCGCCTCACATCACAATTTAAGGTGATGAATGGTTGTCCATCAACCATAACCTTGACATATTTTTTATCATATTCAAATGTTTTTAATAACTGACTTGAATAACTTTACAGTGAGAAATTGAATTTTGTGCGAATTTAAAATTATATTAGCTCTGTTTGATAGGATTTCACTAACTTACACCAACCTACACCTGTAGGGATATTCCACAAATATTCAAGTAAAACTTGGTGCAAAGTCTCATAACATTTCTACATTTTGTGGAATCGCCCTCCTGGTGTAGGTTGGTGTAAGTTGGTGTAGTCCTATCAAACAGAGCTATTGTGTCACAAGTTGTATAAAAATGAGTTATAATATTGCGTCATATACTAGATCAGGAATGCCATTTATGTATGACCATATTCTTGTTCATTGTAAGGACATAAATATTACCATCGATTTCACTTTTTGATCAAAAAGAGAGCAGTAGCTTCAGTAGGTTTTGTTTTGTGTTGTCTTAGTGGATAATCTGTTGTGGTGATGGTACAGTAAAGGAAAATTAAGATTATGCAGTTGCACTTGACTCAACCACTCCAGCGGTACTTGGTTTGTTAGTAGATTCTGATTCAAAATTAACTAATACCAGTGATGTTGCTACTGTTGCCACTGATGTTGCTACTGTTTCCAGAAATGGTACTACTGTTATTGTTGACTCAGAAAAAGAGGACCAACTACTATTTGAGCAACAAACAGCAGAAGTACGACTACAAGAAGAACTAGATATTAGATATGAAGAAGAAATAATAAACATTACTGATTCCCATCGCAATAAACCATTACATCATATTATACAGCTAATGTGAATGAGGATATATGCAAATCAACTCGACCAATGTGAAACAAGATGATGCCTGAGAGCTGATTACACTGTTCAAAGATGCCAATTGTGTATTCAAGTTTACAACGTGTAAAAATTCAAAAGTTTGGCAGCAAACTATTTTGAAATTGATCCCATATACAGCTGGACAATGTGAGAATAAATTCAAGTACCTACTTGAAAAAATAGTACAATACCAAGATTGACAATATGAGCAGTAGCAATATTGGAAAGAAAAGAGTGTACTGTGACTTTTTTGAAGAACTAGATGCCATATTCCATAAATAACACAATATACATATTCCTAATTTGGCTTCCACTGTTTATGGTCCTCAAAATGTTGCTCAAAAAATATCCAGTGTCAATGGGTATAAAACTGGTGAGTCCACATCTCCTGAAGACACTAGCATCCCAATAGGTGGTGAAGATGAAATTGAATCATATGAGACACAAAAGAGGAAAAATTGAAAAATCAACCTCAACCAACAACAATTGTGTGACATGAAAAAGAAGTATATAAAGAAAGATCTGTTAATGCTCTCGAAAGAATTGCAATTACCTTTGGAAGCATTTGTGGAAAAAATGTAGTACATCAATAATCACATAAACTTGAGTGTGGGTTCTTTTTTGTTATTGTATTCTTTTTGTGAACAAAAATAGGACAAATATTTGCATGTATCGATCAACCAATCAGAGAGTTGTTGCGGCATTCTTCCTAGATGTGATATACATACAGTGACATTTCATCGCTTTGTCTCATCTTCCATTCTACGTTTCATTAACTCTGTTTGATAGGATTACACTAACTTACACCAACCTACACCAGTAGGGATATTCCACAAATATTCAAGTAAAACTTGGCACAAAGTTGCATAACATTCCTACATTTGTGGAATTGCCCTCCTTGTAAGTTAGTGTAGTCCTATCAAACAGAGCTATTGTTTTGATAAGTGTTTGTTGGTTCTGGCAGATATAACTTCGGTAAATTGTTATCGATAATTGGTGAGTGAATAGTTATTATTTATTAATATTTTAGTGTGTAAATGAAGATATTATTAGTGTCGTTGTTGTTCCAGGATTTCAAAATGAGTCACTCTCATCCTCATGGTGTTGCCAGTGGACAATGGTTAAGGTACATGGCTGAGTATCTGGAGCATAATCCACTAGTCAATGATTTTCTTGGGCAACAACGACAACCAGAACTACAACCAGAACAATAACAAGAGGAAAGAAATGACGGACAATCAGAAGATTCTGGAGAAGGTGAGAGATTAGAAGCCAGACAATTAGACAAAAGATAAAAAACTGATATATTTTTTTGTAAAATTGCATGTCCTTCTTTACAATTACAAGTTCATTCAAATTAGCAATGGGATGTGTTTAAAATAGTAATTCTTTATCAATAATGTTAGTGCATTCAACAGAATTGAGTATATCATTATTCGATTGTCAATATTTGAATGATGAAACAATTAAATAACCCCATCTCTTATTTTGTATTGTGTTTGTGTTCTTCCATTTACTTCTATGTTGAATTTTACTTATTCATTTTTTTGTTTGGTTTTTCAAAGACTGCCAATATATTGAGAACCGAACAAGTTGAATGCACCTGTTGAATGGGATGGGGCTTGACAGTTAGATGACAATGGAGAAGTAGATGAAGCGAGACAATTAGATGAAAGGTAACACTTTGATATTACTTCTTCATATTGTGTTGTGTCATTATTTTAAAGACTATATTTTTTACAAATTATATTTCCAGATAGCCACAAATAATGTCATCTAATGCTCACAATCAGTACATGTAGCCCAAACTGTTGCATGTTACATGTACAAACTTTGGTTTTAAAGGCCATTGACAAACTGACTGTCCGTATCCAGGCCGTTGCTACTACCAAATCAAAGATTCAGGAATGTCAATGATATGGAGTTGACAACGGGTAATAATTTCTTACTTCTTTTCTCACATCATTAACATTATTTGTAAAAATTTTTAATTTTATTATTTATTTCAGATGAATTTTGTGTACCATCTGCAGGTTCCAAAGACAACAATTTCAAAATTGTCCCACTGGTGAAAAGGTTTGTTATACCTTTCACCAGATGGGATACATTTCTATTGAGTGTCGGATGAGAAATAGAACCAGTTTCAGGGAGCAGCCACCAACAAACACTTCAAATACGCATTAAGAATTCTAAAATATATATTTTTGACAAAGGACTATAACTTAACGTATTTTTGTAATAATAGTGCCAACGTTTTAGAAATATATTCTGATGTGGACAGGGCTAATTGTACCATGTATCGTAAATCAATATCACGATTTTGTATTCGAGTTTATGGTAATTTAGTTTTGTGGTCCAGTAAGAAACAGCAAACTATGGCTCTTTCAAGTACTGAAAGTGAGTTAATCATATTTTGCGAAGCAACCGCCAAGAGAATTTGGCTATGGAAATTACTCATCGACTTTAATATAAATTTAGATGGCAAATTGTCGGAGTTTGTTTTAAATAACAAACTACATGACGTACCAAAGTACGATGTAACTCAGTAGGTTTTTCTTGAAATCGAACTAAGAAACTTACCACAAAAAAATATCTGGGCGAGTAGTATTAGCAAAATGTAAGAGTGACCCAATAGCCAACCTAGAAGAATTATGAGGAGGTAGGGGTGTTTCTTGAATTTTTGGAAAATTAGCGAATGAGTTCATTGGAACTAACCATTCACCACAATTTTCTAACTTGAATTCATGAATTAGGGTTTTGATATAGTCCTCTTGATGTAGACGAAGATTACTAGTGTTATTGTCAATTTCAATTTGAAAACCAACATAACGACTTAGGGAACCTAAGTTCTTGACTTCAAAATTTTCTTGGATGGACTTGATGGTATCTTAAACAACTTGATCGCTAGAGCCCATAATTAAAATGTCGTCAACATAAGTTAACATTATGACAAAATTATTATTACTTGATTTCATGAAAATGCAGTTTTGATGTAATAATGGTACAAAACCCTTAATCTTGAGAATTCTTGAAAATTTTACATACCATGACCTAGGTGCAGTAGCTAACCCATACACAGCTTTACTTAACTTGAGTGCATAAAGTTTATTGTTGAGATCAATCCCCTGAGGTATTGAAGTATATTTATCTCGATCAATTTCACTATTGAGAAAAGCAGTCTTGATATCTAGCTGTGTAATTCTTAACTTAAGTTTACAAGCTAAAGAAAAGAACCAACTGATTATGGTTGCTGTTGCAGTAGGTGAGTAGGTATCTTGAGTAGAATATTTCTCTTGATCAACAGCACCAAATATTACAAGAGGAGCTTTGAAGGCTCCATCAGGTTTAATGGTAAAAATCCACTTCCATGGAAGTAGTTGATGACCTTTAGTAGATGATTTTGGGACAATACTGCCAAACCTTGTTACAATTTAGTGACTTGATTTCTGAGTAATTGCTTCCTTCCATTTGAGCCAATCAGGTGATTTTAATGTCTCTTATTACGATTGAGGTGCATTAGGAGAAGAAACCTCTGTTTCATCTCTTTTATTATTCGCATCAGAGATACGAAGAATTTGCACAGAGCCATCAACCACTTGACTTTCTTGAGACAAATCCCAGTTATAATCAATTTCGATTATCTCATCTTGGGAATTATTTTCATCAACTTGAACTTGAACAATGACAGGAGCTATATCTTGATTAGGACTTGGACTTGAATTTTCTTGATTTTCTACCACACTATCATTACAAGCAACATTAGTAGATAGAGAATTATCTTGGTTTTCAACTTGAGTTAAATTTTTGTCAGGAAAATCTAATTCTTGGTTACTAAATTCTTAAATAGTTTCTTGGCGTTCATTAATTGCATCCCTAAATGTTTTACTTTCATCGAATTTGACATTACAAGAAACGTTAGTCTTTTTAAGTAGCAGGATTATATAAAATATAACCTGTTTTAGTGTACCCTACTAAATATTGTTTAGTACTGTGACATCTGAAAATGAATGTACATCCCAAGTGTAGGGGTTTGATATCACGATTCGAAGTATATCAATAAGTCTTGATTAATCATAGAGTCGAGACCACAAGTCAGCTCAAACAGTTAGGCCACCAGCCTACCAGCGAAAGCTCCCGAGGCCTACAAAGTATGTTGGGCAATTTTGAGTAATCGAAATGAATAAGTTGGCCGACCCATTATCACAGTTTACATTTTTATTACAGTTAAAAAAGGTTACTTACAATATGGTAACAATTGTCAGGTCATGCAAGTATCACAATTTGTATCGCCTCATGGTCATCGATGTCGGGTGAACCAACATATTTTGGTTAGGTATTTGTCATTGGAATTAGAAAAACAGTATTACAAACTGTATAGTTTCTACTAACGGTGTTCACATTTGAAAAGTTTTGGTGAAAACAACTTGAAAAAGGTGACTTGATGTCGTATTAAAAGCTGTAGTATGTCGTAAATAATATTTCATATTCACGACAAATGGAACACATCACGTATAGAATGAGACTGACTGTTCACAGTTCAACCAAATTCATGAACAGTCAAAAAGATAAGGTGTGGTTCACCGATGATCGAATGTCAAAAATATACACGTCACCACATTGTAAAATAGTAATTAATCGACGTGTCTTCACCATTTTGTAGAATGGGAATTTATTTCCATAGGAAATGATGTATTTCCTGTTGAAAATTACCGATAGTACAATCTTAATAGTTGTGAGCTGTTCCCTATTGTAAGTATATTACCAGTTATAATTCAGTGGTGATGTGAAGGGAAGGCTATGGGTAATCAGATGTCACAGTACTAACTATATCAAATTTACAACCAGTAGGTGGATTTTCTTGAAGTACACAAGCCAGACAGCCAAAAATGTGAATACCTGATAAATCAGGCTTATTACCGTAAAACATTTCATAGGGTGTCTTGAAATTTAGTACTCTATGTAATGACCTATTATATAAATATTCAGTAGCATCAGCAGCTAAGCCCCAAAAAGAAGTGGGAAATCCACTTTCTTGAATTAATGAACGAATCTTGACTTCAATAATTCAATTAGCCCTCTCAGCAGTACTGTTATGTTCGCTAGTATAAGGACCAGAGGTTTCTCTCTCAATTCCTAATTCTTCAATTAATTGATCCATGGTGTGATTAACAAATTCAGAGCCATTATCATAATGTAAGGTTTTACATTGACCTTCTTGAGGAAATAGAGCCTTAATTCTCTTGACATACATCTTGAAAAACCTAGTCACTTCATACTTTTTCTTGAGAACAAAAATACTAATATAACAAGTATAATTGTCTAAAAATACTAGTAAATAAATATTTTTCTTATCAAAGGTAGGGGGAGAGATAGGGCCAATCACATCAGCGTGAGTTAATTCACCTGGTCTTGAAGCTTGTTCACCATCTTTACCAAAACGTTTACGAGTCATTTTTGTTTGGTTACAAACTTGACAATCTTGAAATGTGTCCGGACAAATTATGTCCAGGACACCAATAGCAACAGAACGAAGATGATACAAATTTGGGGAAGAAATATGTCCTATCCTACGATGCCAAATATTCCCTTCATTCAGCAATTTTACTCTTTGTTCGTCACTTATCATTTTCTTGACTTTCAAGTTTTTCTTGTACCAGTTTTTGTACGATAAACTGGTAAAGAATTCGAATTATTCTTAATATTACTTGAATTTTCTTGACTTGATACCCCCTTCGAATCCTGCACAATTTTACCAGAATTTGCGGAATCGATATTACTTGTTTTATTTTGTTAACTTTTGCTTAACTCCATTTTATCAAACTCATCGATCCAGGAGTCATCAACATCAGACCTGTCAGTAGCAACATTAGACCCATTACTATCAGACTTTTCGTTACTAGATGATTTACTTGATTTGGGGTACTTGACTCGACTTTAGCAATTTCTGACAAACTCAGATCATTATTATACTCAGATAATAAAATTGATTTTCCTTTAAATATTCTTGATAAAGCCTTTTTGTAGTTCTTGATATTTTTATTCATGATTGATGGGTCAAATTGATATCTATCTTGACTTGATATTATCTTGATTAGCGGTTTATTCAAACCAACCTCTTCTTGCCTGTGAAACGTAACTTGATTAGACTCGAAGAGTAACTTGATATTATTGTCATTAACAAATTGCTTAACACTAATAAGACCATTTGCTAGACCGGGAACTACCAAGACTTCTTTTTAAAAAAAGGTAAATATTCTTGAAGACGATTTGTGATTTAGAGTAAATAACGCCATACCCTCACCCGTAGCCTTTAATACACTATCTTTACCAGCTTGTTCCAAAGTTTTCTCTTTCAGGAAAGCTCGATAGTTTAAAACTTGGTGAATGTGAGCTACAGCATTATTTTTGGCCCCACTATCAATCACAAAAATATCGGTATTTTGACTTGAAGAATCTTGATTTAAAGAATCTTGATTATTAATAACATTAAATTAATTAAATGTAACTCACATGAAATGCTGTTCGGATCTGGTTGTGGCGCTGGACAGTTTTGTGCTTCATGTCCGGGTTTCTGGCACCGATAACAAACCTTGTTACCATTGAAGCACTTGTCAGCTGTGTGCCCATTCCAGCCACAATCCTTGAACCGGACTTTCTTGTCTTGAGGCTTCTTAACATCTTGACTTGGCATTGTCGTCGAAGTAGAGGTTGACTCCATACTTGATTTCAAACTTGATTCATCGCATTGATTTGTGACTTAAAGTACTTAATGTAGAACTAGAAGCTTGAGCTGATGATTTACTTGACAGAGGAGTGGAAGGAGTAGATGCTGCTTTTCTTGAGTACTCTTGACATTTTGGAGTAGTTTCCAAAGGTTTAGCAGATGTAGACTTCTTCCTTTCAACATATTCCAATAAGGAAGTATGAAGTGTCTCCTCCAACAAGTCTTCACCAGCTTGTGTGCACAAAGTATCGATAACTGCCTCGAACGAAGGGTTTAATTTTTGAATTAACTTGATAAGCCAGAAGGAGGGTGGAAAGACTTGACCAAATTCCACAAGGCCTCTTCGGGCAGCATTGAACTTTGACAAGAACAGAATTAGTTTCGTATTTTCTACGTACTTGAGATCGTCAAGATGATTCATGAGAGCAATCATGTCATGAATCGTCTTGTTGCCACATTGCCTCTTGAGTTCACAGAATATTTCACAGGAAGATTCAAGATGAAATATCAGTGTCTTGATCAGTTGAGCTACATTCATGTGGATTAAATTTTGAACTTGAGCATCAACACCTCGCCAAATATTTTCAGGTAAATCGAGGTGTTCAGCTCTAGGATGTTCGATCCATTCAATCGCATTGGCCGCAGCTAGATCGTTCTTGATATTGCGTTTCCACATCTTGAAGTTTTGCTTACCTTTCAGCTTCTCATTATTTCCATACGCACGTAACGGAATTGGTGGGACCATCTGAAATTGTCCCATTGTCGGGTAACACTGATACTGAAACAAGTATTCATTGGAGTATAAATGTTACCCGGTGAGCTTGAATTCGCAAAATTCTTGAAAAATTATTTTACCTTGATTAGTTAACTTGATAGTTTCGTATTAATATACGATAGCAAAAGCTTGAACGATAACAAAGGCGCAAACACGCGAACACACTTGAACTCTGCTATCAGTTTATTTTTAAAATTGACACCAATTACAAACAAATAAGTTCGGTTTAAATATGTATTCACTTGATTAGGTTCATAAATAAACTTGAAAACAACAGAAAATTGAACTTAATTTATTAAAAGAAAAATAAGACATACGTAATGTAATAAGGCCATATTGATTACACAAAGAGGAATGAGCATCACCTTATGACCAGAAAACAACTTATGATAGAAGGACAGATAAAAATGACGAGAACTTGACTGTAGTGTATCTTGATTCCAGCAGTACCAACTTCTGGTATCTTACAAAATCACGCTTTGACGATGTGGAGTTGTTGATCTGCCGTTTGATGACTGGAAAAACGTTGAATTTTGAAGTTAGTGATGATTTTAAGTTCGATCCAGGTTCTTTGGAATGGTCAATGGCGATGAATAATCCGTCTTATTATTGCTGGACTTTGATTTATTTCAATTTGCCGATGTTCAATTTGATTTTGTTGAGATTGTTAAAAACAGCTATTAATAACAATGAAGATCTTTCATTTGAGAGATTAATTTTCTAATTTCAATAAAAAACAAACGTTGTTGTCTTCACGAAGGTTTAATGCCCATTAAAACATATAACACGGCCATGATGCCAAAATGGATAGACAAAGCCTGGGTAGAATACCACAGGTGAAACAAATGACCATAGATACGAAAGAATGAATCGAATTACGTTTACCATTCATCACTCGTAAGTGGCACTAATGTATGAGCGTAGTGAAGAGGTGACTGAACAACACCCCCTACAGCTCTTGACATAGAAAATACATTTATTTCTAAATTATGACGTTGTTCAAATTTACAAAAGAAATAAAAGTTCGATACAGCCTAAAAATTTTAAAATTGACTAGACATTTAAATACAAAAATAATTACATTACAAATATATCACAGTTATGTTACCAGAAAATGAAATTATGTCTATAGTTTCAGTTAGACAACAAAATGAACTAATATTAAAACATTTTATCACAGTTGTGTTACCATTAGTCACAAAAATTTTCAATTAACAAACAATATAAAATTTAAAAATAGATACATGTTACAAAAATAGTAACTTTAATTAATTAAAATAAAAAATAAGGTAAAACCAATTCAACAATATGTTTGAATCGTCGAAGTAATACATATATTGCAAGGGATCGGAGACCTACTAGAATATATTAAATATCGATCTCATATATACTCAGTTTTTTCATTCTGTTTCACAGTGTACACCCACTTGGTGTCAATAGTCTTACAACCTTTGGACCTAGGAACTTCTTCCCAAACTTTTAAGTTTGTCATCACGTTGAATTCATCAACCATAGCTCTCTTCCACACGTCTTTGAACGCGCGCATTCGACTCAACCTCTGAATATTTTTGAGGCACACAGTCCTCCAGAAATCTTAAGTCTGTGTTTTTCTCTACCCTGCATGCAGCTATGACAGGAATATTTGCACTCAACGACTCCTCAGACAGCTCAGGTAATTTCTCTAGTTTGTTTTGTTCTATGTCTTTTATGTTTTTATTTTTGTCGAACCTAATATCACAACTTACTGACACTTTTTCCGTATCAGCATTGATTGTGAAATATCCTATGTTCGTATAACCAAGAAGCAGTCGTCTCTTGACTTTCAAGCTAACTATTTTCCTCTTCCTCATCAGCAAACATAGCTCCACATTCACTTTTTTGTATTACTTTCATCTTCTCAAAATCTAAAACCAGTCCACTGCCATTACTGTACGCGGTAGCTAATTTTTGTTTAGTCTGCCTAACGTAGATATGCGCCTTTTTTCCTGACATAACAACTTTGAACACATCTTTTTGTGTCAAACGTGTTGTCGAAAATAGATTATATTCTAACTCTTCAGAATAATATACATCTTTCAAGTTAATAATCTCCTGTTGACGCCTATTATTTTCTAACATAACGGCAAGCTGACCTTTATGAGTAGCATAAAATACAGCATCTTTTTTGGCTGACACAAGTTTCAACGTAGGATCAAGTTTTTGAACATCATACATATGCTCAAGGGAATTTACAAGGAACTGCTGAGTACCGGAATCGAGCAAGAATTTCTCAGTTAATTGAATATAAGGCCTTTTCTCCTCAAACGAACTATTCAAAGAGGAATTACCAAACAAACCAGTGGAATCAGAATCGCTGTCCACAGTTTGGACCATTGCCGCATAATTGATTTTTTCTTTTTCCACCTTTTTTGTGAATTTTTGGTAATTTTTATTTACTTTTGGTTTAGCAGATGGACATTGACTAACATAATGGCCAATACCGCCTCAATTAAGACATTTTATTTCTTTTTTGTTTTGTTTAGGTTCTGTTTTGCTTTCATTTTCTTTTTTTCTTTCAAAATTTTGTTTAAATCCCGAATCACTAGACCCATGTCTTTTTTCCTTATCTTGGTTATTACCCCGATTATAATTATCAAAACGTTTATTAAATTTATTAAAATTATTTCCATTTTGGAAATTATTGGAATTCACGTTCCTTTTTTCTTTTTGCTCATTATAGAGCTTATTGTTTCGATCAATCAATAACCGGTGCAAAACCTCGATAGTTCTTTTTTCCAATGGAAAACTACGAAATTCTAATAATGAAATTTAATAATCCAAAGGCGTGGCCATACACAAGTGTTCAGTCTTGTCAGCCTCAGAAAGAATACTTCCAGAATTGCGTAACTCGCGAACTGTCTTCGAAAATAAGTCAAGAAATGACTGCATATTCCCCCCTGAGCGAAATCTCATCTTATAGAATTGTCTTTTTGCATTGATATTGTCAATGAGCGTAGTGCCACGATATCTGGAGTCTAATTTTGCAAAAATATCGCCAATGGAAACGGCATCCCTTATTTTCTCAATAATATTGAAACTCATACGATCAAAAATGATCGCTTTCGCTTTTTCTTGTTTTTTAATATATTCCTTCTGCTCCGACATTTTTTTTCAGATTCCACCTTGTATACCACTAATTCAGTCTTTTTATCATCTAAAATTTCAGCCAAACCTTCACCTCACTAAAAACACATCACCATTAGTCTCCAGGCCTCATAATTTTGCCCTTTGAACTTGTTTTTTGGTATTTCATTCGACATTTTCAATTTTTAATTTCAGAAAAGCAAAACAAAATTCAGCAATCAGAAGACCAATCCTCAGAAACTGTCCTGTGACGCCAATAGATCGAATACCTCTAAATATATCCTCCAACGAACTCCTGAATTCAAAATGTAAAATTCAAATTTCAAATTCTCCGCTGACAATCGCCAAGTTCAGAGCAACAAATCCAAAAATGATCAAAACGAGCAGGGATCACAAAATTATTATCTAAAAACTCATAAGATCGCAGAAACAATTTTCAATATGATAAATAATCATTAAATAAACGATCAATACGGTTTTCAAATCAAAATTCAAATATAAATTCAAAGTCCCAAAATGCAAAATTCTATCAGAGCCCAACGACTCGATCTCACTGAATTACAACCCACAATCCAAAATATTCATTCACAAAACAAAATATATGCAAACAAATACATGAACTATTAGTGGAAATGCATAATGTACGGGAATATTATTGATTCAAATTAAGGCCCATATTCACAAATGTCACTTTAACCTCCCTTCACTTAAACTTTACTTAAAAATGAATTTTGGTATAATTTTGTATTCAAGGGTGTGGTAACATTTTATTTTTACACAGGAACTCTCATACGAGATAAAATGTTCCCACATATCTAAGTAAGAAATTGTGCAAAAAACTTTTTCAAAGTGAAATTCAAGTGAATGGAGGTTAAAGTGACATTCATGAATATGGGCCTAAAACTGTTACAAAATTTCTTGTTTTCAAGTTCAAACTAGATACCGGATTTAGCAGCTTTTCTTGTCTTTACTTACTGGTAACGGTTTCAGATTTGAATTTTTCAGCAACAAACTGATGATTTCCAATGGCGAAATTTTAAAGGTTTTTACCTCGGAGGTTTTTGATACCCTTTCTGCTATCCAAATTCACCTGCCAACGTAATCTGATGACCAAATTTGGACTCCTGCAGCTTCACAATCTTTCGTTTTTCAGCTTCGATGATCAGAATCAGCGGACACAAGGACGGCCAAATCCAACCAAACGACAAAAAACGGATGGGAAATGATTAATTATATGAAGTAATGAACATAATAAAACACGATACTTTGCTGTTTGACAAATTTTCTACGTTTCAGCTACCGCCATATTGATCCTTTCATCAATGATTCGGCGAAAAATTGAATGAAATGGATGAATAAACAATCACTTTCAGAGGATATGTCGGCCAAAATTCACAGTGATTTCCCAATTTGGCAAACGAATTACATCCCACCAACAGCAAAATGAAACGAATGATACAGAAAAACTAAATTATTAGTTACTTTCAACATTCCGAATTTTTTGATTCCAATTACTTGAATGAAATACTACGAACAAAAAAACAAATTAATCACTGAAAAAAATTTTTCCAAATGCTCTGCTATCATGTTGAGATAGTTAAAAACAGTTATTAATAACAATGAAGATCTTTCATTTAAGAGATTAATTTTCTAAGTTCAATAAAAAACAAACGTTGTTCTCGTCACGAAGGTTTAATGCCCATTAAAACACATAACACGGCCATGATGCGCAAAATAGATAGACAAAGTCTGGGTAGAATACCACACTAGTGAATACCACAGGTGAAAAGAATGACCACAGATACGAAAGAATGAATCAAATTACATTTACCTTTCATCACTCGTAGGTGGCGTTAATGTATGAGCATAGTGAAGAGGTGACTGAACAACAGATTTTTATGATGTTGGTTCCAGAAAAATTACCAGAGCTCTGTTTGATAGGACTACACCAGCTTACACCAACCTGTACCAGGAGGGCGATTCCACAAATGTAAGAATGTTATATGACTGCCCCAAGTTTTAGTTGATTATTTGTGGAATATCCCTACTGGTGTAGGTTGGTGTAAGTTAGTGTAATCCTATCAAACAGAGCTCAGGTGTTGGGCTGGTATTGCAAATTTACTGGTCCAATTGAAGTATCTCTGACTTGAGATAGCCTATTCTTGATCCATAAACGAACAATTTTGGTAAAAAATTTGCAAAAAAATATTTTGCTAAAATGCAACTTATTAAAAAAAAATTTTTTAATTACAAAACACAACTTAAAAAATGAGCTATTTAAATTTGAGTTCTTCTCCAGTAATTTAGTGCCATTAACAAGGGAAAAAAATAATAAAAATTTAAAAAATTTAAAATTTTAAAGTTAAAACATATGATGAATAATATTGCTCTTTTGTAACCTGTTGTGATTCTCTTAAAAAAAAAAAAAACAAAGGCTGCTACTATGATGAGGTGGGGTATGAGGTGAAATCGAAGAAAGATAGATGTTTCAGCAACAGAGAGCAAATACATATTAAATAAATAAATTACAACAGTGACCCATCGTAGTACAGAATGAGAGATGCTTTGACTATACAGAATTAACATGGACTGCTATTTGTGATAAGAATGATGTTAGAAGATGTAACATGAAGTTAGTCGGGTCGGGTATGATAAGGATTCGTAAAACAGTAAAATATTGCTGAAATTTAAAAAATTACAAATAAGTAATAAGTAGAAGCATTTTCTATGGTATTAAATTAAATTTTCATAATTCCTATTCTAAATGAAATTACCACGCAAAGAACATTGAAATCATTATTATAAGAATAAATATGTACACGAGGAACTATGTGATGTTTATTGTTGAAGTACAACGGACAAACTGTAATGTATGTAATATAAAACATGGCGTGGTAGATTCTCAAGGTTCTCGATGTCTTGTATCGATATGTATATGAATGTGTATCGATAGTTATATCGATAACTATCGATAGGCTCTACACCTGTATTTTATATCTAAGAGTTCTCACTCTTACTTATATATTCTTTCTTATTTACTTTACGTAATACTCGTACGTAGATACCATTCTCACACTCCCTCTTATTACATTAATTAAATAAGAATGAGTCAGTTTACTTTCATAAATGTCATGTAATAAACAAACGAAAAACAGTAACAAAATACTGAAATAACAGTCTTGAAAATATAGATCAGTTCTATCAAAACAACAAAACAAAATAAACTTAATGACTTTTGAAACACTTAATAACTAAATTCATAAACTTAATTGACTGATCTTTCGATTGACTTATTATATTAAACAAACAACACTTAATTCAATAAATTTCATGACTGACAAATATCACATAAATTCATATATAAAACTCTTGGTTATTAATCACAAAACAAACTTAAATTCTAAATATCAAAAAAAATACAAAATACTATCAGACTTATAATTGTCTTGTTTGAGCTTTTTGCTTCAGGTACTTTTGTTTATTCACTTTTACGAGATAATGCTATAACATATAAAATATATTTTTGTCATTAGTTAATTGTCTTATTTTGTTTCTTCATAATTTAAGATTTCTTTTCTAAACTTTTGAAATAAATGCTTCGGTAAGGCTTTCGTAAATAAATCTCCTATTTGTTCTTTTGTTGGTACCCATACTATATCTATATCTTTGTCTTGAAAAGCTTTTTTAACGTAATGATATTTTAACTTTACTAAGTGTCTTAGAGCTCTTGATGCATCTGATTTTGTGGCTTTAATTGCTGCCTGATTGTCTTCGAATATAATTGGCTTAATTTCTTTCTATAGGATTAGTCTACAGAGATGTTTTGTGTAAACTAATTCTTTAGTTGACGTACTTAAGGCTATATATTCTGCCTCCATAGATGACGTTGCTACAATTTTCTGTTTATTTGATTTCCATGCTATTGCATCTCCAAAAAGAAATATTATATATCCCGTTGTGGATATTCCATCAGGGTCATTTATTCCTAAAGAAGCATTGCAAAAACTAACTAATTCATTATTTTCCCCATTGTATACTAATTTATGATTTTTCGTACGTGACAAATATTTGAAAACTTTTTCTACTTTAGCCCATTCTATTAATCCAAAATCGTGAGATTTTAGTGTCAAAACATTTACAGCAAACATAATATCGGGTCTAGTACTTAAGGCTAAATATAATAAAGCACCTACTGCTTCTCTTTAGAGTATCTTTTCTTTTAAGTTTAAGTGGGTTTCTACCTTAATTTCTGAATCAGATTTCTTTATAGCTTGATTAGTTAACATTGGTGTATCACTTCCTTTTACATGTTCTAACTTAAATTTCTTTAATAGGGATTCTATAAATTTTGTTTGAGATAGTGTCATCGTTTTTGTCTCGAAGTTTCATTCAATATCTATTCCTAAATATTTTCTTGGTTCACCTAGAACTTTCATTTTGAAAGTTTTACTTAGTTCAATTTGAGTTTTGTAAATCTTTTCTTCATTATTGCTAGAAATTAAAATAACATCAACATATTGAACTAACGTAACCATCTTTCCCCCTTGACACCAATAAAATATGCAGGCTTTACCTTCATGTAAGTTAAAATTCATATTTTTCATTGGCTTTTTAAATTTTAGATACCACCTTTTTGGGCTAACTTTTAATCCGTACAAAGCTTTTCTTAATTCGCATACATTTTTTTTTTCTGAATTTTTTGTTTACATCTACTCCCTCTGGTATTTTTAGGTAAATTTTCTTGTCTAATTTGCTATTTAGGAATGCTACTATGACATCTAATTGAATAATTTTCCATCCCATTTTGTATACTATGCTCAAGAACATTCTTATTTGTGCTAAACCTATAGTTGGTGCATATAATTTGGACATATCATACACATGATGATCTTGAAAACCTTTGGCTTCTACTCTGGCTTTATATCTATACACACCTCCTGGTTCTAACTTTTTGACAAAAATCCATCTCGAATCCATAATCTTTTTACCTTCAGGTTTCTTTACATATTTCCAAGTTTTACTCTCTATTAGTGATTTTATTTCTGAATTTATTGCCTCCATCCATTTTTCTTTTTCATTACTGTTTAATACATCTTTATACGTTTTTGGGACTTTATTTATCTCGCACATCATGGCAAAATATCGATTCTCTCTATTTGTGGCAATTATTGTCTTTTCACTCGGTTCTATTTCAACTTCTCCCTCTGAATCGTTATTTTCTGATGAAGACTCACTTGACGATACATTAATTTTTACTTTATTTTTATTCTTTTTACATTTTTTTGACTTTAAAATTACTTCCGAATTATTTTCTTTTATAAAGTTTTCAGGTATACCATTTGATAGGTCTACTTGCGTATCATCTTCTATGTTATTCCAATTAATTAATTCAATTCAGGTAATCCTTCTTACGCCGTAGTTGAGATTTTGTGTATTCCCAACTGGCGCACAACCGAGTTGAATAAAGCACTTTTGAACTGGCATCCCTGGTCCGTCATTATGGTTTCGGGGATGCCAAAGGAGGACACCCAGTGTTGGACAAAGAGTGTTGCCGTGAATCAAATTGAAGATGGTTCTCCGATATTTGGCGGGTACGAAGGGTTGTTTTTTCCCCATGGACGTGTCCCACGTTAAGAGTAACATGTGTCAGGGTACTCTGAATGATTCGAGGATGAGGGCAGAGTTGGTGTCTGCGAGGTATTGGGCGAGTTGAGGGTCGTGTTGTTGGCAAAAGGCCATTTCATTGTAGGGCACAACACAGGGAGAGGTAATGGCAGAGATTGATATACGCGACAAACAATCAGCAGCTATGTTGTCCTCTCCTTTGATGTAGCAGATATCCGTCGTGAACTGCGAGATATACTCAAATTGATTTTTCTGGCGTGGTGAAGCTTTTTCGCACGCCTGAAACAGGGCAGTCGTGAGGGGCTTGTGGTCCGTATAGACGGAGAAAACACGCCCATCGACCAGGTTACGGAAGTGCTTCATCGCTGCAAAAACAGCAAGTAATTCACGGTCGTATGTTGGATATCGGCATTTGGTGTCTGATAATTTGCAGGAGAAGAATGCCAAAGGCTCTAGCAATCCGGCACTGTGTTGATAGAGGGTAGCCCCTATCGCGTGGTTAGATGTGTCAGTTGCCAAGACAAGTTGTTTAGACTTGTCAGGATGCACCAAAAGAGCAGCATTTGCTGACGCCTGCTTTAGGTCGTGGAAGGCGGTTTCGGCAGTGTCAGTCCAAATTATCGGGGTTTTGTCACGTTTTTTATTGGAGTGGATAAGCGCAAAGAGTTTACTTTGAATGTGAGCGCAATGTTTAATTACACGCCGGTAGAAATTCACCATTCAGAGAAACCACCTAAGGTCATGAACGGTTTTGGGAAGTGGGAAATTGAGTACAGTTTGGACACATTTGGGAGTGGGTTTTATACCTGCGCTGTTGACGCGATGGCCAAGAAAGGTGAGCTCTTCACGTTCATGTTTGGACTTGTTACCATTGACAGTGAGGCCAGCGTTGTAAATACGCCGAATGACCTCGGTAACACGTTCTTCGAGCTCATCGGGGTTGGAGGCGGTAATGAGGATGTCATCAATGTACGGGTAAGCGTAGTCGATGTCTCGCAACAATCCATCAATGTATCGTTGGAGGGTTTGGGCGGCGTTTTGAAGTCCGAAGGGCATATAGGGAAATTTGTAGAGACCGAAGGGGGTTATTACGGCTGTTTTGGGGATGTGTTCTTCGGTCATCGGGACTTGGTTAAACGCCCGCACGAGATCTAATTTTGTGAATAATTTGGCATCAGCTAGTCTGGCGTGGAAATCCATAATATTCGGGACAGGGTATTTGTCAGGGATAGTTCGTGCGTTGAGTGCTCTGTAGTCACCAAGCATGCGCCATGTTTTGTCGGGCTTCATGTGCATATGCAAGGGGGATGACCAGGCACTTTTCGAGGGTTGACAGTCACCATGTTTGAGCATGGTTTGGAAGGAAAGGCGGGCTGCCTTTAGCTTCTCGGGATGTAGACGACGGGCACGGCAAAACACCGGTCGACCTACAGTTTCAATGTCGTGGGTGACTTCGGTAGGGGAAATCCTCGGGTGTAAACCTTCTTTACTGGTTACACCGGGAAATTTATCGAGGATTTTTTGGAATCGACTATTTGAGTGGGCGATGGTCAGACAAATCTCCGGGGGATAGTCGATAGGGCAAGGTTTACCTACTACAGCTAGTCCAGTGGTCTTATCAAGGAGGTGCCCTTCGCTGACATTGGGAAGCAGTTGGTAGTGGCTGAGGAAGTCTGCTCCGATGATGGGATCAGCGATATCGGCGATGATAAATTCCCACTTAAATTCGTGTCAAAGGCCGAAATCTACCTGCACCAGCTTAACTCCGTAAGTACTAATTGGAGTTTGGTTCGCAGCGTAGATTTGGAGCTTAGCGTTGCATTTCCGATCTTCAGCAGTTGGAGGTATAGCCGATATCTCCACACCAGTGTCAACCAGGAAGTAATGCTTGCTAAGCAGATCTTCCACGAATAGACGGACTGAGGTGAAAACGAGTGGGAGTGCCGTCATGACTGACTCGTTTACTCGTTTCCCAAATGAGTAGGGGATTTGGAATCACAGCGATTGCAATTTTGGGGTTTGTCCCACCATGAACATGGGGGGTCAGAACAGTTGCGCGATTTTCTCCCAAACTGTTGGTGATACCAATAGTAGCCATCTCGTGAACGGGAGGGAGAGCGGGTATTTACCAGTCTCTTACCATCGATGACTCGTAGTGTCGTCCGTGGTTTTGAATGACCGGAGCTAGAGTCACGAGAGCGCGATCTATCTCTGGACCTGGCGTCGCGTGAGCGCAAACGCCTATGTTTGGGGAATGGGGCAGGGTCTTTTGGGGGGTCGACAGAACTCACTTGTTTTCCAGCCAAGAGCTGTTGAAGCAGCTGAATAATGGTAGCTAACTCCGAGGAATTAGCCGTTGGTGCTGTCGACTGGGATGCCGCGGGAGTTGCGATAGCGGAGATGGTGCTGGTCACAGGGGAAGGAGAATCTTCTCCATTGGCTGACAAGAGCCAACTGAGTTACTTCTTTGGTTGTTGGCGGGTATGCCAATGTTTGAAGAAGGGGCGTGGTTTTTGGGAAATCAGCTGATGAAAGCCGATTGGTTGTTGTTTCCAAGCTAGTTGGAAGCAGTGGGGAAGGAGGTGATGGTTCCTTCCCCTGTTGACGGTGAAACGTCAACAACAAAAATATAATACTTACGTCGGAGGTCACCACTTGTGGGTGTGTGTATAAGTGTACACGACACCACAGAAATACCAATAGCGGTCGGTTGTGTGTACAGCGAGGAGTGTGTGCGGGCCGAGCCCAGTAAACAAGTTTAGCTGCATAGACAAAATATACAGCCATGAGCACCAAAAGATAGTTCGTGGGTTTTACCCCACTGGCCCGCTAGATGGTCAACGAGTGTGTAATACACACTCGTTCGTCATCGACCACCCGTCGCCACACTTTCTAATGGTTTTCTTAACCGCATACAAAATATAAGGAATAAATAAATTACAGTAAATGTAATAAAAATAATCAAATTAATATAATGATAGTAATTAATGAAATTGAATTGCGATCTCCAATATTATTGAATTTTATTTCGAAATTATCTAGTTTTTCTTTGAGTTCATTAGTAGGACTGATAGGGGAGAAATGTGGTATGAACATAGTCCAATTGGGGTTATAAGCATGTATGCTTGATAATGCAATTGTCCTTTTGATATCGGAATCAATTACAACATCATATTTAGTCCATAAAAGAGGAATATGATGCTCGATATGAACATCATCGGGCATATCTCGGGGGCATGGAAAACCTCTCGGAATAATGGTTTCAGAGAAATCATTTTCCAATTTGTTTTCAATTTGCACATGACATGGAACTGTTAAGAGAATTGTTCCAGGATATGATGATATTGTTGAGATTTCTACAGATTTGGAAGATAAGGTATCAGTGGCAAATAAACGTAAAGGATTGGTAATTGCAAACTTGTTTTCAGCAAATTGGTGAACTATTGTATTTCTGTGATTAGTTTCACAGTGGAAAGAACATGATTTAAGAATATCGTTATATGGTTAATGTAAAAATAAAGTTTTAGCACATGAGGAAACTTTGTCGGATCCTCTGTTATCTGGTAAATAACACAATTGTTTTTCTGGGTTACAATAATGTAAATCGGTTCCTGTGATGTATCGTACAGATTCATCATTGGAATTATGGATAATAATTGATGGTTCTTGCTCCCAAGAGCAAAGTTGATTATCATGGGATTTAAAGGTTAAGGGAATAAATTTATAAGGTCGATAATTAGAATTTGCTTGTTTTACAGGGATTTTTAATTCTATTTCAAGTATATCGTCGTATATATTACAATTGATAAGATCCATATGATAGTAAGTCATAAGGTCTTCAATGGGAATTGTCAATTCAAGCTTGTTTTTTAACAAGAGGGGGGTTAATTTTAATAGATCTTCATATAGGGTGTTGTTAGATACAACAATTGAGGGTAAATTGTGATTTTTACTAGAATTAAGGATATAGTTTATTTTCATGGAATGGAGCATATACGAGTCGTAATACATTCGAATTGAATTTTTGTAATTGGTGATTTCACCGATAATCCATGATTCTTTTTCGTATTTTGACAAAGTGTTGTCAAAAATTTTTCTTGCTGCGATATAGTCATCGTAAAAGTGTTGGAAATTTTTGGATATGGATTTTATATTTCCAGTGATATTTAATAAATCTGAATGGTCTGATATAACTATATCTTTTAGAGCATTATATTGGGATTTTAATGAAATTTCGTTTTCTAAAAGGGATTTTCCATCTTTGTAGGTTTAAACTCTTCAACAGATAGAAAGAAGATCGCCGAAAAAATCTCTAACTTTATTTAAAGCGGTTTCTCTTTTTATTCGTAAACCATGAGGTTGCGAATAAAAATCTTGAACAGTTGCAATGTTCGAGTGAATCAGCGATTCAAAAAGAATATTATGTTTATTGCTGACAATGTGTAATCTGCATGTGAGATCATCCCAATCGCATTTCTTAGTTGAAAGCGAATAAATATTGGTTCTGATGAATTCAGTGGAATTTGTTAAGTTCAATTGAACTGTATAGATTATTGGAACAATTAGTTGATATATACGTAAATGTTTATATTCTTCGAAATAGGCTCCTGTAGATGCTGTAAATATTGAATTAGGCACGTTGTGCTGATTGCTGATTTTTAATCCTTTCGTGACTTTAAACGAAAAAATGGTCAAAAAGATTTGAACGAAAATCCATCTGCAACACAAAATTGCAAATATGACAAAACTTAGAGATGGAGATTTTCTAAAATTTACTTTTTAAGAGATGAAATAAATGATTTTGTACCAGGAATAATTAATTAATTATTGGAAATAAGAAAGCTGACGTTAGGCTGACATCATTTTTTAGGGAGAAAAAATGGGAAAAAGGGAAAAAATGATGTATATTTAATCTCAAAATTTTAATCGAAAAATCAGTTCGTCTTTTGCTTTCTATTGAGATTGGTTAAACCTTTCTACGTGTCTTAAGTCCGTTCAGATTTCGTTGGTTGAAATAGTGTATCTATCGCAAATTTTACATCTATTTCGAACAACAAGATCGTACTTGTACTCTTTTTCATGTTTCAGTTTTACATTCGAAAATTTTGAATTTTGTTTGGTTTGTGGAGTTCGCGTTATTTCCTCGGTACTGTAATAATTAATTTTTTCTTTCGAAATAAATTTTTTAATTTTTCAATACAAAAATTTTTTAATGAAACCGAAGTTTCAATTTCGTAAACGAGAAATTTCTGTTCGCTCGGTTATAAACAAGTTGCTGATAGGAAAAATGGAAACTATCCAAAAGGGATTCAGGAAGATGACGCTGGGGTGTTCATCTTCAAAAAACAAAAATGTAATCAAGAGTGAATTCGAAAAAGCGGTAAGGTGTTTTATTGATCTTAGAGTTGTTCGTCCGGTTCTCGATGCAAAAATATTTCCAAGGTGTGGTATTGAGATGGCCGATGAGACTGTGACTTTCGATGATGTCACTCTAGATCTCATCTCAGCTTGGATAGGCTGTAGATGCTATCGACGAGCGATATTGGTCATCCATCAACAGGTTTGGACAATGGTGAATTTTTTAATGCATCCGGATCAACCAACGTGGCGAGAGAGCACGATGAGACTTTGGGGATGGACTGATCATATCAATTTTCATCCTGACAGATGGTTACACATTTTGGATTTGGGGGTCTGCGAGGAAGCAGTAACCTTCGTAAATGGTATGTTGTAATCACTATGTGTTTACTTGCCGGAAGGCATCGAAATAAAGGTTGGGTCGTCTTTTGCTTTGAGTAAAGCTGAGAGATTGACTCAAGAACATGGTGTTCCACTCGCATTTCTGACAGGTGTGTTGGCATCATTGCTCATGATACAACACGAAACCAATGAAATCGTTGAGTGTCAATTTCTTCACTTGTGTTCTATCGATCTTAACGATATGACACTAGAGTCAAAAATTACACGGTTCAAATCCTTTATTCGGGATTGTTGGGGTTCTATTGCGGATGTTAGCTGCTTCAATAATATCCTGACGATAAAAAGAAATTTACGTCCAGGCTATAGTATCGGACTAGCTACAATCCGCAATAGGATTATAACACCGTACATAGACAAACGTTATCCCTATATTTTCAATAGCAAGACAAAACTTGAAGATGAGCTCAATGCTTCGAAATATCGGGACGTTGACTAGGTGCCAACTTTCCGTAAACCAAAAGTTGATGTTGGTGTTCAGGTGAACTTGACTGAGGAAGAAAAACGTTCGATCGGGGAAACAAATGTACCTTTTATTAAAAAGCACATTGTTCTGTCGGAAGAAGTTTTTGTTGCTCAAGTGAAGCCACTTCCACAAGTAGTTCTTACTCGTGTGTCCACTGGAACATCTGACATCATATGGAAAGTGTCTAAAAAACCATCTGAAGGGGAGAAATTGTGGATTTCATCCAATATCAAAAGTTGGGTTGAAACACCTAATCGGTCTCAAAATCAGGCAACCACACCTGATTTGAACAATAAGATCAACATCAGAGACATTCGAAAAGATCATAAAACCTTTAAAGCTTCTTGGAAATCCATCTCCTCGGTAATCAAAGAAAATAAGGAGAAAAGAGAAAAATATCCCTTTGGAGTTCCTCGGAACATAGCATCATCGAGTTCAATTTACAAGCCCTTCAAGTTCACTGCAAGATCTGATCCGACAGCAAACTGGAGAAGTACTGTAAAAAGAGCTGCGCCAAAGGACAATGGGCTTAATGGACCTGACATCGCGCCAAAATGACAACCGTTGGCCAGATGGGGTCGTCGATCAACACAAACATGGGTCAAGAAAGAAGAAAATACTGGGATATAGATCGCACAAATAAGGTAAGAAAATATAAAATAAATAAATTAACACAATACATAGAAATAAAATACGTAATACTAACAAAATATAATTTATAGTTTTTCATAAAAATTTTCAAAAAACGTAAAAAATTGATCCAAAAAAAAATATATATATGTTTTTCCAAGTTTGAGGAATTATACGTAAAAGTATGTAAGAAGGAAAGGTAAAAGTTGTATGAGAGAAAATAAAACAAATAATTAAAGGAAAATAATAGTATGATGTTTGAGCCCAAATAAAGCCAAAATATCATTAATCTTTTCTGCCTCTATTTCTATTCATTGATTCGATAATATCATGTAATGAATCTTCTTTATTTTCTTCATCACTTACATCTTCAATGGTTGGTTTTTTAAAGTTATTCGTAGATTTATTATTCACAGATAAAATTTTAAGAATCGATTTTTGTTTTGAGTCTTTAATTTCTGGTGGAATAATAGTGTTATTTATGTCATTTTTTCTAAGGACATAAGGTATGAGATGTCTGACATGAACATTTTCTTCAGAAGGTTGTCTTTCGTCATTATACGTATATTGTATCGTATAATTTAAATCTGAGTTTTTTTTCACAATTCTGAATGGTCCTTGGTATTTAAATTTGTTTTTTGCGACATTTTTACTTTGCCAAATTAATACCAGATCGTTTGGTTTAAATTCGTACGAAACTTTGTTTTTATTGTAGTTTCGAGAATTTATTTCTGACGCTTTATGTTTTAAGACGGGAATTTTTTCTTTCGTCGATTTTAAATTGTTGAGTACGTTGTTTCATTTGGTCATTGGTTTTGTTGACGGTATTGAATATATGTCATTTAACGGTGTACGGTGTTGATAACCATGAAGGAAGAAAAATGGTGATGTGTTATTTAAGTAGTGAATGGGCGATGTATTGTACGCATACACTACGTTATAAAGTGTGTCAATCCATTCGTCCTTGGTCTTTGGATTATGCTTCGCTAAGAATTTTTTGATAATGCCGTTAGTTTGTTCAACTAGTCCTTGCGTTTGTGGACTATATGCTGATGAGTGGATTATTTCAATGTTACTGTCTTTACAGAATTTATGTACGATGTCGTTTCTGAAGTGTGTTCCGTTATCACACGATATTAATTTTGGTTTTCCGTGAGAAGTTGTAATTTTCTTGAGAAATTTAACGACACTGTTCGCGTTAGGATGTCTAACAGGTTTTATAATGCAGTAATTAGTGCATTTATCGACACCTATGAGAACATAGTTCTTCTCGTAATTGTTATTAAATTTTCCAATGAAATCTATTTCGATATGGGAAAATGGATCGAATTCCTTGACAGGAATTGGTTTCATCATTCCGATTTCTTTTGGATTTCGTTGTTGCATTTGACATTCATGACAAGAACTTATATAATCGTTCACTTTCTGTGAAATTTTCAGAATAAAATATTTTGATTTTATTTTTTCTAATGTTTTTTGTCGTCCAAAATGTCCTCCATTGATTGGGTCATCATGGCATTCCTTCAGGATTGTTGGTATTAAAGATGTTGGAATTACAGGAACATCCTGGTATGGATTACCATGAATTGATTTTTTCTTGTAGATAATGTCATCTTTTCCAAGGTAAAATTTATGAGCATGTTTCGAAATTTGTTTTGACAGTTTACGATCAAAAATGAAATCTTCGACAAGAAATTTATAAACTTGTCCCCAATAATCATCTAGCTGTTGGTGATCAGCCAGTGTTTCGATAGGAATGTCTTTTCCATAAATAAGTGTTCTTATTTTTTCGTCGGGTTTAAATGTAATGGTTTCATTTTTCTTGATTCCATCTTTATTTTTTCCAGTGATTGGATCGAAAATATTATCGTCGTTGATAATATTCCTTTTATTAATTTTGGGTTTCAAAATTTTTTCTTTTTTCAGAATTTTATTTTGTTGGGTGGTTCCAAATTTTTTGATTTTGATCTTGTAACAATGTTGACATTTTTATTTTGGTCAATTAGAAATTGTCCTTGTTCAAAACGTATAAAATCTTTTTCATTTTGAAACGGTCGGGAAAGAAAATCTGCCATTACGTTTTCTTTTCCTGATATATGTTTTATATCAAATGTAAATTCTCCTAGTTTAGAGACTAATCTTGCAAGTCTGGATGAAAGTGTTTTCATCCGATGTTGGTAAGTTAACGGTTGGTGGTCTGTATAGATTATAAAATCTGTACCTAGAAGGAAATCTCTGAAATGTTGGCAAGATTGTGTAATTGCAAACATCTCAAGATCAAACGAGCACAAGTGTTTTTGACTCGCCTTTAATTTTTCTGAAAAATATCCAATGGTATATTTTTTGTTGGTAACCGGATCTATTTGTCTGCATACTGCACCTATAGCTTCTTTTGATGCATCTACTTCTATGTAGGTTGATGCTTCTGGGTTGTTAATTTGTAGGACTGGTTCTGAAAGAAGGATATGTTTCATGTTGTTGAAACATTTTTGATGTTCTGGTAACCATTCTATTCTTTCGTTAGAACGACTGTCTTTTCCTTCAAGAATTTTCATGATGGGTAACATCTTTTTTGTAAAATTTGGTATCATTTTTCTGTTGTATCCACACATACCAATGAATCTTCGTACTTCTTTGAGTGTTTTGGGTGGATTCATGTTTCTTATTGCATCAATATTTTTTGAAAGTGGTTCTAATTTTCCGTTGCCAATTTTATGACCTAGAAGTTCTATTGTGTCTTGGAGAAAGAAACTTTTTTTCGTTTTTACACGAAAATTGTATTTTTTCAGTCTTTGTAAAATTTCGATGGTGTTTTCTAAACATTCGTCAAATGTTTCGCCAAAGACAGAAAACAGAATGCTACGAAAGCAAAGGCAAAATTAAAAAATAAAATCGACCCAAAATTAGCACAGGGCCGAAAAAAATATAATGATGGGCTATACAAATACAGGATACTGTCTTAAAGACCCCTATAATACAAAATCATACATTTCATGTGATGTGAAAATGGACAAAACACAAAACATAAAATCCTTATTAATAAATAATAAACCCCTGACAATAAAATCGGCGGATTATGAATACGATTTGGGAATTAACCCAATTATTATGAATATTAATATAAAATACAATAAAATATATATAGAGGATTTTCTGAAATAAATACAAACCCTTTTAGGGAAGACTGGATTAAGGCCATAAACGACGAATTTAATTCTCTTAATGACCTGAAAGTGTGGGAAATAGTGGATTACGATTGCCAAAAACTTATAGATACGAGATGGATTTTCACAGTAAAATTTGATAAGTTTGGAAATCCGAAACCAAAAGTGAGACTTGTGGCAAGAGGTTTTAAAGATCGAACTGAATATGGTATTGCCAAAACCCATGGCCTAGTAGCATCAATAGGAACAATAAGATTATTATTATCTATAATTAATAAGGAAAAATTAATAATGGTACAATATGATGTAAAGACCGCATATTTAAATTCACCGATTATAAAACCCAGTTTTGTAAGTAAACCTGAGGGAATAAATATAAATACCAATCAGGTACTTGAATTAAAAAAATCGATTTATGGATTGAAGACATCCAGCAAGTCGTGGTATGACTTATTAGACACAAAAGTAAGGGATATGGGCTTTACTAGAATTAAAAGTGATAGGTGTCTTTATACAATAATAAATAATGATGAAAAAATCTATTTTTTAACATATGTGGATGACATATTAATTGCATCGAACTCACAATTATCCATTACTAAAATAAATGAAGAATAGCAGAAAGACTTCACAATCACCATAATTAATAATCCAAGATTCTTTGTAGGTCTAGAAATAGTAAGAAATATAGAAAATAATACCATAATACTCTCACAATATAAACATATAGACAAAATGCTAAAGAAATTTGGAATTTCAGAATTAAAAAATACTAATACACCCATGGAAACGGGTTTAAAAATAGATAAAATAGAAAATGGAAGAGACGATACGGAATACAGGTCAATGATAGGAGGGTTATTATATTTAGCAAGACTCACAAGGCTGGACATATTGTTCCCAGTAAATTTTTTCTCCCATTTTCAAAATAATTCCAATGATACACTTAAAAATTACGTAAAAAGAATTTTTAAATATGTTAATACAACAAAAAATTATAATATAATATATAAATCGGAAGGGGATGGTATACAAGCTTATGTTGATGCCTCGTATGCACCCCAAGTTGATGAAACAAACATAGATATAAATAATCTAAAAAAGGGAAAGTTAATAACTGGGTTTATGTTATTTGCTTATGGAGACTTGGTGGAGTGGAATTGCTCTAAGCAAACTATTCACGCATCATCGAGTACTGCAGCAGAGATAATTGCAGTTTTTGACACCCTTGATACCATAAAAGTAATACAGTATATGAATTATGAAATTTTTGGAGACAAATTAATGGTGGATGTAATGGAGGACAATATTTCGACACAAAAAATATGTTCAGGAGGTAGCCAGAAAAAATCGAGGGCCCTAATGATTAAATGCTACTCGATATTAGAGTCATTAGAAGAAAAAATAATATTTTTTTAGAACTGTGAGCTCTGAGAATCAATTGGCTGACATTTTGACCAAATCTTTGGATCGTTCAAAATTTGAAAATATAATTGTCAAAATATTGAATGACACTAACATATACACATAATATAATAATAATTCGTTTATTTCAAAGTAATAATATGTTCAAAATTTTCACTTCAAAGTACAAGTCGTCCCAAGTCCAAATATAAGTCGTAACATGAAAATAATTGCTGAAAAATTAACCTTCAATTATTGCAAAAATAATACTTAACAAAACCATTTTACTAGAAAATTCTTGCAAGAGATAGATACTCAATTTCTCGAAAATTGCAACAAAGAAAACAGCATTAAAATCGAGCAAGAATAAACCCTACAATTTGCACAATAAAAACCCTATACATTTTCAAACAAACGTGAGAGAAATACACGAAATATTCCCACACAATATGATGAAAGAAAATCCACTAATAATGAACACAATAAAGATTAAAACCCATTACATGACCGCAATTAGGATAAATCGAAAAAAGGTTGCCTTATCATAAAACATGTTAGATGCCAGTTCAAATATAATAGCAATGCACGAAAGATAATAAGCGATGCAACGTATATTATTCTACAATCTTTTACATGTCATATGATTTAGATAAGATACGAAACATAACGTTCTTTTAAATTCAACGAACTCGTAATCGCAAATACCTTTGTCAATGTTTTTTCCTTTAATGTAATATATGTTCGTGAATTTTTTTTCTTTTTTCTAATTTTATTTTTTTTTTCTACTAGAAATATACGATGAATGAATCATTCGTTACTCATAATACTTTGATATTTTTGCATGTTACCAATTTTTGTACTTTAATAATTTTTTGCACACTACCATTTTTATATCATATATTAATATTGAATATTCCATGCATGTTACCATATTATTTATTTATTTATTTATTTATTTTAATCAATTATTTTTTTACTCTCGAAGCACAGCACAACAAAATTATTTTAGGAACCAAAGTTACCACAATAATGTTCGAATAATGCGATGTCAATATTTTTATTTTTCATTTTTATCATGCATATATCATTTTTTGTACTTAAAATATTTTTTTAAAAATAATAATTTGTTTTACTTTCAGTGTTGAACAAGATGAAGAACTCGAACGGTAAAATTTCAGGGGAGTGTTGTAAGGGAAATCCCACCTTCTCTCTTTCTTCATCATCATCACGAACACATTATATATATATGTCATATGTACACTCTCATCACGAAGTGCTTCCCCTACTATTCTCGATCCGATAACGCTGTTGCTTCGCCATTTCATATTTCGTTTGTGAAACATAATTTAGTCGCTAATAAAATGTCATTAAAGTAGAAACTCTCAAGTTCTTTCAATCCTCATTCTGTACGCCTCACATCACTATTTACTTCAACTGAAGTTCTCAACGGATCGAGTAGAGTAGACTGATAAGAACTAAGAACTATCCAAAAAAAAAAAATTAATGAACTACTTCATTTAGAAGTGAACTAAATGATCGATTAGTTCACTTCTAGAATTCATTCAAAAGAACTAACTCGTGAACGAACTACCCATCACTGTAGTGTAGTCCTATCAAACAGAGCTTATTGTTGATACGAAATCCCACCTCATCTCATTCATCATCATCATCATCATCACATCAATCTATATATATATATATATATATGTCATACGTACACTCTCGTCACGAAGTTCCAAATTTTCCCATAGGAACCATCAGATGTGACAATGCAAAAGAATACACTGATTTAAAAATAGTAAGTTATTGTCAGGAAAATGGAATAACAATGGATTATGTAGTTCCTTATTCTCCAGAGCTGAATGGCATAGCCAAAAGGCAGAACCAGACACTCATGAGGAGAGTAAGGGCTATGCTCATTGATGCCAACCTAGACATTAAATACTGGTCATATGCAATTGTCACATCGGCATATCTATTAAACCGCTAACCAAATAAAGCCAACGTAGACTTTAAAACCCCGTATGAACTATTTTATGGTACAAAACCAAATTTAAAAAATCCAAAGGTATTTGGCTCCCTAACATATCGTCACATCCCTTTTGAAGTAAGAAAGCAAAATGCTACAAAAGCCAAATCAAAATCAAAAAATAAAATAGACCCGAAATTGGCTCCTAGAGCAGAAAAAAGCATAACAATGGGATACACAAATATGGGATATTGCCTTAGAGACCCTTTTGAAACAAAATCGTATATTGCATGTGACGTAAGGGTAGATGTGTCTCAAAATATCAAATCTCTAGAAACATCAAACAGAAAATTAATAATAAGACCAGCGAATTATGAACAGGATTTAGGCATTATAAACCCAATAATAATGAATATTAATGTCAATTATAATAAAACATACATAGAGGATTGCGTGATAAAAAAATTTAATGAAATTAACACTAATCCTTTTAGGAAAGAATGGGTAAACGCAATAAACGACGAATATAACTCATTAAATGATATGAATGTTTGGGAAATTGTAGATTACGATAGGCAAAAATTAATTGATACCAGGTGGATATTTACGATTAAATATGATGAATACGGAAATCCTAAACCAAGGCCAGATTAGTAGCGAGAGGATTCAAAGATAAAACTGAGTATAACATTACAGAAACTCACGGACCCGTTGCATCAATAAGTACAATTTGATGGTTGCTCTCTGTAGTTAATAAATTAAAATTGGTTCTTGTACAATATGATGTCAAAACGGCATACTTGAACTCCCCCATAATAAAACCTATTTATGTAAAAAGACCCGAGGAGGTAAATATTAATTCCAACCAAGTCCTAGAATTAAAAAAATCAATATACGGACTAAAAACATCAAGTAAATCTTGGTACGATCTACTGGACTATAAAGTAAAGGAAATGGGTTTCATAAGAACAAAAGCTGATAGATGTCTATATCAAAAGCCGAACGACAATGAAAAAACATATTTTCTAAGCTATGTAGATGATATTCTAATAGCTTCAAACTTGCAAATAGCAATTTCAAAAATCAATGAACAACTGGAAAAATCTTTTACCATCACAATAATAAATAATCCAAAATTTTTTGTAGGGTTAGAAATTGAAAGAAATATAGAAAATAAAACAATAGTACTATCTCAACATAAGCATATAGAAAAAATTATTAAAAAATTTGGCATTTCTGAAACAAAGAAGACAAACACTCCAATGGAAACTGCCCTAAAGATCGAAAAAGTTGAAAACGGAAGGGACGATACAGAATATAGATCAATGATTGGTGGATTATTGTACTTGGCAAGGCTAACCAGACCTGATATATTATTTCCTGTAAACTTTTTTTCACATTACCAAAATAGCTCAAATGATACTCTTAAAAATTACGTAAGAAGAATATTTAGATATGTCAGTTCTACAAAAAATTATAATATAATGTATAAATCTGAGGGAGATGGAATACAAGCATATATTGACGTTTCATATGCCCCTCAAGTAGACAAAAATAATATCGAGTTAAACAATTTACAGAAAGGCAAATCAATTACTGGTTTTATGGTTTTTGCAAATGGGGATTTGATAGAATGGAATTGTTCAAAACAAACAATCCATGCTTCATCCAGTACTGCTGCGGAAATCATAGCGGTTTTTGACACTCTTGATATAATTAAGGTAATTCAATATATGAATTTTGAAATTTTTGGGGAGAAAATAATCGTAGATGTAATGGAGGATAATATATCAACTCAAAAAATATGCTCTGGAGGAAGTCAGAAAAAATCACGGGCACTTATGATAAAGTGTTACTCGATATTAGAGGCTATGGAAGAGAAAATAATTCATTTCAGATCTGTTAATTCCGAAAATCAACTTCCAGATTTACTCACAAAATCTTTAGATAGAACAAAATTCGAAAATTTAATTGTCAAAATTCTAGAAAACACAAATCTATACACATAATACTAAATATACTTATTGCAAAAGAAAATACCTGTCCAAAAAAAGTCAAGTCGTACCAAGTCAAAATCCTAAAGTCAAAACTTGAGACATATTGTACAAGAAACAATACTCTTACATTGTCCATAAATAATAATAATGAAAAATTCACTCGAAAATACTTATCGGAAATAAATAACAGATTTTTCAGTAAATTCGACAATGAAAACAAAATTAAAATCGAGCAAGCAAAAACCCTACAAACGTTAATAATAGAAATAGCATACAACTTTCGACAAGCGTGTGAAAAATACACGACAAAATTCCCATACGAAACTATGAAAGGAAAATCTGAACAATATACGAGAGATAAAAACTCATTACACGACCTCAATATAGATAAATCTAATAGCTTGCCTTATCCAAAAATAAACATGTCAAACGCCACCTCAGATACAAAAGAAAAACGTAAAAGATAAAACTAACGGACATCATATATTATTGCTTCATATTACTGCATGCCAAGTACAGATAATAATTGTCAAACGTAACGTTCCGATAAACGCTCGTATATCTTTTAAAATCTTTTGTTAATTTTATTTCCTTGTGATTTTTTTTTTTTTTTTCTTTCATTCATTGCATACTCGTAAATGTTTGAGAATATATTCGAACACACTTCTTAATGAATCATGTATTAGTCATTTATGTATACGAAAATTTTTTTTGCATGTTACCAATTTTTATTTTTTTATTTTTTTGCATATACGATATATTATTCTATATATCACATATCAATGTTCGATACCTATCGCATGTTACCATATTTATCTACTTAACCATTTATTTATTTATTTTAATTATTTATTATGTTTTATTTTTCGAAGCACAGCAGAAAAAAATTTTCTTTATCTAGCAACCAAAGTTACCATAATAATACAATGTCAATATTTTTTTTGAAATTTTTTATTAACCATATAACATTTATGTACTTAATATTTTTTTTTGAAATAATGATAATTCGTTTACTTTCAGCGAAAATGATGAAGAACTCAATCGGTAAAATTTCAGGGGGGTGTTGATACGAAATCCCACCTCATCTCATTCATCATCATCATCATCACATCAATCTATATATATGTCATACGTACACTCTCGTCACGAAGTTCTTCCCCTACCATTCTCGATCCGCTATCGCTGTTGCTTCGCCATTTCGTACTTATTCATATTTTATTTCCAAATGTAAATTTAGTCTGCTAATAAATTCTGTTACGAATACTTCTCTCTTACTCTTTTTCGTTCCTCGTCATCACCGCCTCACATCACTTATGATAACATACAGCGCTCAAAAATTTAATTAGAAATAGGAAACGTCCAAAAGTTGTTAGTGAACACCCTATGCTTAATACCCTTAACTTGGGTAAGTGGTAATTTACAAATTTCAATGTCAAGTTCTTTATATTAATTTGTTTAACTTCAGTTAATTAATTCTAATGAATATTCGATATTTCAATTTCAGCGTAGTGTATTTGTTTGTACTTTTCTTCCGGTCACTATTATTCATTAGTTTGGTTTCCAAAATGTCGAGCTCAGAGTCAAAGACTTGCCTTGCTCTTTTAGCTGAAGGAACTGAGGAACTGGAGTTGGTTGGCACAGTTGATGTTCTTCGAAGAGCTGGGGTGTGTAGAATAATAATTTCGATTGATTGATTTGATCTTATCTTTTGTTTTTGTTCTTGTAGTGATCGTAACTTGTTTCCATAGAATTTAGAGAATTCATGTTAGTTGTGTTTATTATGGTGTACAAATGTCAAATTTTTCATTTATATGTTAATGACAACACTTTCAAATGATCTGTAGGCTATTCAAAATAAGTAGCGGCACTGGCACACAGGCCGAGGTTCTCTCACACTAGTTGGCGATAATAAAGGTTAGATGCTCCAATCAGAAATCACTTGTTGGTGTATTCGTAATTGGCGTCATGTCTTCCAGTGTGAGAGCATTTTCCTCATTCCGTTCGCACCTCAGCCCCTCTGTGTATTGCGGGTGGTGGATGACGGTTCTTATTTTCAATAAATTATAGTTTTATCAAAGGAAATTATTTCAATTTGTTATAATCTTGTTCATGTTAAATTAGACTCTAATTATGAAAGAAATTCTAGGGAAAACAAATGGAATCATTTTCAATCTATGTTCAATTTTAGTTCAATGTGACAATTGCTGGTGTAAATGGTTCTGGTTGTGTGAAATGTAGCCGTGATGTTGCTATCTGTGCAGATGTAAGTCTTTCGGACGTTGTTGACAATGAATATGATGTTATAGTATTGCCTGGAGGATTAGAAGGCGTGAAAAAATTTATACAGGTATTGAAAAGCTAAAATCCAATGACTTATTTTTCTGATAATTTTTTTTTTAACTTTTTCTTTATTTATTTTTATTAATTTTTTTTAATTGAATTTTTTCTAGTCTGATTTGGTGAAAAATTTATTAACGAAGCAAGAAAATTCTGATCGTGTCATTGCAGCTATATGTGCAGGCATGTAAATTGTTTTTAAGAATTTGTGTTTCACTCTTGCCGGCATCAACTTTGAAATTGACTTTTTTAGCTTTTTCAAAAAAAGTTATTCTGCTTCTGCATTATTTGTATTAATTTATATTTTCTTCAGTTGAAGAAATCATGAGTTTTCTATTTATCTGTAGCTCCAACTGTCTTGAAAGCATTTTCATTGGGACTGAGAAAGACGTTGACATCTTATCCAAGCTTAAAACATGAACTTGTTAGTACTGGAAATTATACATATAGTGAAAATAATGTTGTGGTGGATGGTATGAATTCTATTTAGTGTTATACGTACAATTTTACCCCCAGTGTTATGTTAATGTATTTATTTCTCACTACTTTTTTCCTTCCTAATTACAGGAAATCTCATTACAAGTCGAGGACCAGGCACTGCGATCGATTTTGGATTAGCTATTGTTCGAAAACTGTTAGGTGAAGAAGTTCGTACTGATGTTGCCAGTCGTATGGTTTATGAATGAGTTATCATGTTTTTGTCTTCCTGGATTACGTGTTAAATATTATAGTTTACTAACACATATGAGAGACAGTAAAAAAAAAAAATTCAAAAATATGTTTTTCATGGTTTGAAGAAGTTTTCCTGTCAGTGGACGATTCTTTTTTATATATAAGATAAGATATAAGATTTGTTTTCTTTTTTTCCATCAAATTATGCACTTTGGGATTTTCTATTTTATTAAATTTGTCATTCAATTTTCAAGACCTCATAAAGAGTATTTCCACTACATAATGTTACAATAGCTCTGTTTGATGAGACTACACCAACCTACACGGGAGGGCGATTCCACAAATATAGGAATGTTATATGACTTTATGCCAAGTTTTACTTGAATATTTTTGGAATATCCCTACCAGTGTAAGTTGGTGTAAGTTTGTGTATTCCTATCAAACAGAGCTAATGTCATTCGATATCAACTTAAAATAGTTTTAATTAAAAATTTTATCCTTATGCTTGGCCTTAATTTCTGACTTGTTGTGCACAATCTCAAAAACATTTTTGTATTTGTAAAACTAGCATGAAGGTTATTGCTTTTGGTCTTTAACTAAAGCCTTCCCCATGAAAATAGTTTAAGGTCCAAATGCAGAAACGATGCTTAAGTATTAACAATGATTTACTAATTATCCATCTTGGCAAAGCTATATCTATTTATAAACATATAGTATAAATATAACCTTGTTAAGATAAGTCACTGTTGATACTTGAGTATTGTTCTTGTATTTGGGCCAAGTATATCTTTGGTCAATTTTATGTAATGAGCATATGAATTATACTACATCTGTTTTATAAAAGATTTGCACTGGGTTGCAAGTATATAGAAAATGTATATTATCGTGTGTAGAGCTAACATTTTGTTTTTCCCATTTTTATCGTGCATAGGGTACTAATAACCAGTTTTTTCCTCATTTTTTTTAGTGATTTGGTCATTTTTATCATGTATGGGGTATGATTTTATCCATTTCCCCCTTTTTTCTAAAGGAAAATCAGAAATGAAACATACACTATTAGTGGTTTAGGGTTTGAAATTATCGTGTGTACAGTTATTCTGACATATAATTGTTGATGATATGAGATACTTCAAAATCCAAAGGGATGAGTCACCAGCAGTATTTAGGAAATTAATAAGTTAGGTTAAAATCGAGTTTTTAAAAAAATTCGCTTTTATAATTTGAAGAAGAAAATAACGACGAAAGAGAAAATAAAATTTGTCACTTTTTTTTCCGAGACAGAAACAAACAAAAATTGAAAAAACAACTGATAAAAATGGATATGTGTATATGTGCGTGTGTCATAACTGGTGAAAGCAGCACTGAAGTTGGTCATCAGGTGTACTTCAACAAATTGAGTGAGTAGAATATAAGCTTATAATAAAAGACAAGTATGCTGGTTTAAGATCCATGTTTGGAAATATTTCAAAGAGCATCGTGATTTAATGAAGTCATCCAGACCTTCGTTGTTGCTATTTATTAAATTATAATAATAAATTTTTTTGGATCTGGTGGGATGTGAACTTGCAACATCAGTTGATCATCGATAATTTAACCTGTTAGGCTATGCAACTAACTAATATAATCAAGGTTAAAGGTACCTGATAAATGGAATAATTTTTTCAAAGTGTTCTCTGTCTTTGATTGTGTAACAATTATTTTAGAAAAGTGTGAGTATTATGACTGTAACAGAATAGTTCCAACACATTAATAGAAAAGTGCATATTAAACAGTAAAATAACAATCAATATATATAAATAATTAAATAGACTTTTTAAGTCATACCAAAAAGTAATAAAATAGTGATTAATTAAGTACAAAACATGAGATTATGTAATAATTGATTTGTAAACCTAAAGAGAAGGTTCGAGTGATTTTACAGAGTGTTGGAGAAAGTTTTTTATCTTAATGGTTAACTGAAATGTATGTGTATGTAGTATGAACAATGGTCTTATGAGAATATGATATAAAGAGGGTTTTCACAAATAATTTAGTAAAATTTAAGACATGTAAAATTGCAAAAAGATTATAAACAAGAAGTGAGATCATAGGACTGTGTAAATAAGGTAACTATTTATATGGAAAGATGATGTTATCAGCCAAGTCAAGACTTATCTGAATGATGTGAGTGTTCATGAATGGAATAAGAATGGAAAATAGATTGAAAATAAAGATGATGATGATAATAAATATACTAACTTAAGAAAGTATTATGTACGGTATGAAAATATCGTTGCTGATTGTTATATAATATTAACTACTAATAATTGAAAGTCATGCACATGTAATTGAACGAGGGAAATGCAATTTGTTTGAATTTGGTGATATAAATATAGGTGAGCAAATTGCTTGTCATTTTGAAGCTGATGACTTTAGTGTCTTGTTTTTTTATTTTATTTGTAAAAATGTATAGTGATTTACATTGTAAAGACTACACTTTTTGCACCCAAAAGCTCTAGTAAATCACGTTTGTGGTAAAATGCATCTCAAGAATATTAAGGGTTGATCTACATGTTTGAAACACAGCTGATGTAGCCAATATACCCATAATAGAGACAAATCCTATGAAAAAGTCTCGGATTAACGTGATCAAATATCAGATTTGTCACAAAATATTTAATTCTCAAGGTGAGCTACACGCCATGAAAATATGTTAAATCAAGCACTGTCCAATGTAAATAATTTTTAGCTAATTCAGACTCAATCTGAATTTAATATTTATCTGGGTAAAAGTGCACTATCGAATTGTTTAAATAGTTATATTATAACTTGAAGATTCTAATCATTTGGGAAAATTAAAAACTTTATTCTAATATTTGGATCAAATTTTTCAATTTGTTGGATTCTTTGAGGAATAATTTCATTATAGCGGCATTAATTTGTCCACAAATCAAAGAGAATTTGAGAATGAATTCTCTTTAATGTGTGGACAAACTAATGCAGTTAAATAAAAGCATACAATTAACTGCATTAACTTTTAGACATAAAAAAAGCAAAAAATAATATATACTGATCTGCTGGCGATAAAACATCATAAAACATCGTTTATCCAGTTCAGATGAATAGGCATCAATTCTGTCCCAGTGAATTTATGACACACTAATCCAAATGTCGACTGAATATCATCCTTAGCAAAGGTCAGAAAGGTTCGAATTACATCTGTAAGCTGATATGGATGATTTCAAACATTTTCATTGCGACTGATTAATGTTATCTTCAGTGAATCGATACTTACTGAAGGGCATTCAGAAATTCACTCCAAGTGACAACAACATTGAAAATCGAAAAAATACCCGTTTGGAAATTCACCCCTGACTCCACCCATAAAAATGGTTGGACGTGGTTGTCACATTTACCACGTTCAAAAATTCACCTCGGTTGACAGTGGGTGTGGACAACCATCATTCTGGCCTGGAGATGGTTCACATTGTCACCCCGGGTGATGAAATTGGTTATCAATTTTAAATTTCGGGAATATCGATTTCTTATCACATGGGATATTTTGTTTATTTACCCATATTACGCAAAATTTATATTTTACCCGTTAAATATTATGAAAATTTTAATTAAAAAATTATTAGAAAATTTTTAAATGTTTAGTTATTAGTGTCAGTGAATTTTATTATAAGTTATTAAAAGATGGATGAGCGTTTAAAAATTATAGTGACTGCCATTGTGCGAAGTACAGTGAAATTTTATGAAGACTTCTTTCATCATTTGAAGCAGGTAAATGCATTATGATTAGTAGGTAATAATATGTGTTTTATTTATGAATTAATAAGATTTTGTGTATTTATATAGATGATGAAGATTTCTCGAATGAGGAGCATCCCAGGAGACGAAGAAAGAGGAAATGAACTGCTGCCAAAATATCACAAATACGATCATTTGTTGAATATACTGTACCAAGATTTACTGACACTGAATTTCAATCTCATTTTCAATTATCAGTAAATGCGTTCGAATGGCTTTTAAATAAACTTTCATCGAAATTGGCCAGAAAATGAACAGTTGGTTACTTAAGTACATGTCAAAGGAAGCAGTTACTGGCAGTACTGTGGTTGTTTGCAACTCCAGATAGTTTCAGGCAAAAATCTTTGTAAATCAAATATTTTTAAATTTTTAATTGATAATACTAATTGAAGTCACCATTTTTTCATGACAAATCTGTTACATGTCAATTTGATTTATCAAAAGAAACATTACAGGCCTGTTTTTTGCGTGTCTTACATGCTCTCAACTGTTTGGCGCCAACAATTATTTCATGGCCAAATTCGAGAGGAGGCAGATCATAAATTCAAACATATGGGTGGTTTCGAAGGCATTATTGGAGCTATTGATGGCACCTACGTAAAAATCAAGGCACCATCAGATAATGCATAAGTTTACATTAATCAGAAATGTTTCTATGGGATTACATTACAATTAATTTGTGATGATAGTCGTCAATTCATCGATTGTTTTGCTGGATATCTGAGTTCAGTGTCAGATACTAGAATATTTAGACAATCAGTAATTTATAAAGTCATTGTTGATAATCTTTCCGATTATTTTTCAACACATGAATATATTATATATGATAAAGCTCACGAGCCAAAACCTTTTTGTGTACCACCATATCGAAAGGGATGTAATTTCACTCAATGGCAGAGAAACTTCAATCATCAACATGCTAAGACGCGACAAGTAATCGAACGTACATTCACTTTATTCTTTATCAGATTTTGTTGTTTTAAGGATCTCAATATGTCTCGCACGGACTTCATACCAGCGTCTATTATAGCTGCGTGTGTTCTACATAATATTTGTTTAACCAATTCTGATACGTTACGTCCTTGATTTAAGGCAGAAGGTGCAGTGTATTTGCAGCTACGTATGATTGTAGCACCAGAACAAGAACAGATATTAACTCAAGGTAGTGCAACAAATGAAGAGGGTAGAGCATTTTGAGATCAGTTAGCTTTAGAAATGGGATTACTGAATGACATTAGACAGTGAGACAATCTTTGACAATGTGACCGATATGATATTTCCTTGTTTTAAATATATGTATTTTATTTTTTGTAATAATATCGGCATCGATAGTCAGATGATGTTGTTTTATAATGAAGACACTGTACATGATGTCAATATTTATCGGTGTATTTACATGATTATTGTATAATCAAAATGTGTAATGAATGTCATTTTTCTTTTAAAATTGTTGTTGAAAAAAGTTGTATGAATATTATGGGTATATAGCTTATCGAACATTGGTTTGAATCCTAAAATATTTATTAATTTTCTTATTCTATTGTCACTTTGTGCTGACATTGTATTGAACAAATATTCTAGCGGTACAAAAAGTGAAGGTGTGAATGGGCTTTTATGTTCTAAAGAAATTAGTTAATTTTTTGTACGTTTTTATTCTACTTGGTCAGTTTTGGTGAGGTACACAGAGGATGACCAACTTCATCATGCTTTCTGGTGTTGCGACACACGCACACATACACTTGTAAGATCGGTTAAAAGTTTTATGCAATAACGAGACGAAAGAATGCACTCAGTAAATTTTATTAAAGAGGAATTCAAAACAAAGTCGCTATTACATATCACAACGACGTACGACGTACAACTTGAGACCGTATGAATTAGAATCGAGAAGAAATAGACGAGAGAAAACTAAGAGGAATAGACAGGAATCAACAAGAGAGAAAAGGTGAGCGGGTAGATGACTGATAAAGGAGAACGAAAGATGACATGCGATGTACAACGATAATACTTAAAGTATTATCGTGTACGAAAGAATGACAAACGTTCTTACATCCCCCATTCCCACTCATTTAAGAGCGAAAGAGAGAGAGAAAAATGAAGGAAGGGAAAGGAAAGAAAGAGGCAAAAATTACATGGTTACAAGGTATACAATAAAAGTTTCGAAGCATGATATAATTTCTTATGATTGCGAATAACGAGTTCATAAACATTGTTAGAAAGAGTACGAGTAATCTTAAATGGACCCAAGCGGAGAGGGTCGAGTTTATTACGATTAAGCTTGTTACCGTTATCCACGAGGACGAGGTCACCGTTCGTAAATGATACATCTAATTTACCTTATCATAGCGGAGTTTATTATATCTATGGAATTGCAGAGTACGTTCATATGCGAGCTTGCGGTCAATAGTAATATCCAAAGAACGAGGAAAAGAAGATGGAACAATAGAGGGGAAAGAACCTGTAAGAAGATAGGACGGAGGAAAAGAAGTAATGGAGTGAGGTGAGTCATTATAGTATTGAACGCATTTATGAGTAAGGGAGGTCCAGTCGGAGGAAGAGGAAGAGGGGTCGTTGATCATACAACGAACACGATTCACCGATGTCTGATTGAGGCGCTCATTCAGGCCATTGGAAAATGCGCAATCGACTGCAGTAAAAACATGGGTGATATTAGAGTTCGTGCAATAATCAGTAAACACGTCAGAAGACAATCCACCATACTGATCGGTGAGAAGGGTACCAATAGAGTGACCCTTCTGCACCGAGTCAACCAGTGAAATCATCTCGCTAGCTGTCTGACCTTTAGAGCACAGAACCCAGGCGAAACGGGTGAAGTGATCGACAAGAAGGTGAAGGTAGCGGAAGGAAGGATGATATTTGGAAAAACCACCTATTGTGTCGAGGGACATAATTTCGTAAGGACCAGAAGGGGGACCGAGGATGCCAAGACGGGTGGTGAGACGGGAACGACGAGACTTGTTCTTTAGACATACTTCACATTTCGAGCAAAAAGTACGAATTAAACGATACATAGACGGAAAGGTGAAATCATACGAAATAATGGATATCATGTGTTTAGAACCTATGTGGCCAAAATGAGCGTGTACTTGATCGGCGAGTGAGAGACCAGAAGCGTGAGTGAGTACAATACGAGCACGACCGCGTATATTACGAATAATAACATTATCACGGAACGAGTCTGAGCTTAATTTTACTACATCAGTGTGCATTTGACGAATGCTATCGTGGGAAAGAAAGTAGAGCGAGGGAATGATAGGTTCAGGAGGAGAAGAATCAGAAGAGGGTTCGAGAACGGGGTTACGGGAAAGGCAATCGGCTTCGTGATTGGAGGAACCGGGGTAATAGAGAATGTCAAAGTCGAACTGCAGGAGTTCGTTGGCCAAGTCGCCAAGTTCCTCATCAGGACGAGCTTTGAGGTTGAGGTGTTGGAGAGGCTTGTGGTCAGTGTAGACAGTAAAGTGTCTACCAATGAGCCAGAAGCGCCAGAAACGGATAGCCTCACGTACAGCAAGACTTTCGATATAAATAGCTTTTTTCTTCTTTTGAGCTTCTGACAATTTCTTCGAGAAATAGGCGACCGGCATGAAGGTGCCGTCAGCCTGCTTCTGCTTCAATACCGCACCAATACCCACTCCACTGGCGTCAGTGTAAATGAATACAGGTTTGGTATGATCGAAGATTGCAAGAATCGGAGCGGAAGTCAAAAGTTTTTTTGTAGTATCGAAACTTTACTGACAAGAGGGGGACCAAGAGTAAGGAACATTTTGCGGAGAAGATTGTGGAAAGGTTTGAGAAGGGTGGTGGAATGAGGAATAAATTTTCGGTAGAAATTTACTTTGCCTAGGAATTGACGAATTTTACGACGAGAGGAAGGGAGGGGAAAATTTTGAATAGCGATAAGGTTATCATTGAGAGGCTTAACGAAATTAGGTGAGAGAATATGACCGAGGTAACGGATCGAAGACATTGCGAAGTTACATTTATCAAAATTAAGGCGAAAACCTTCATCGAAAAGGGAGGAAATCAAAAGTTGAATATGATTAACATGTTCATCAAAGGTGCGAGAAAATACAAGGATATCATCCAGGTAATTAACACAAAAGGAAGATAAATTACGAGACTTAATAACATTTGAAAGGATCCGTTGAAAGACGGCAGGTGCGCTTTTAAGACCGAAAGGCATAGAGCGCCATTCATAGTGCCCATGTTGTGTCACAAACGCCGTTTTGGAGCGATCCTCAAATTTAATCGGAATCGAATGAAAAGCTGCATTGATATCCAGCGCCGAGAACCACTGGCAACCATGCGTTTTTACAATAATGTCATCGATTAAGGGAAACGGATGACACTCCGGAACAATTAATTTGTTGAGCTCTCGAAAATCGACACACATACGTGTCTTAACCTTCAAACTGCTCAGGCCATCCTTCTTGTATTGAAGGGTTACCGGTGAGGCAAACGGCAACGAAGAGAAAGAAATCATATTATATTTAAGTAACATAGAACATTGTTTTTCAATTTCCTCCTGGTCGGAGAAAGAGCAGCGGTAAGGCTTTTTAGCGACGTATGTGTCATGAGTTAAACGAATAGGACATTCATATTTAGTAACATTTCCAACATCGAATTTATGACGGGCAAAGGCGGAATGATTTTTTTTATTAAATTCTGAACGACAAATTTTTGGTTATCTTTTAAGTGAGAGGTTTTTGAAATAAAATTAACTTCAGAAAAATAATCATTCCAAATTACGTTCTTTGGATCTTGTTTTTCTATGATTACGTTATTAAATCCGATAGGGGACCTTTGTACGTTATCTTGAGAAAGAATAAGATTGTAGTTTAATGAGAGTTTAAAGGTTGGAATAAGATCGAGAGCAATAAGAAAATCATAAGCAAAAGTTGATGAATCAAGTACATAGAGCAACACTCTCTCGGAAATATTAAAAATTTTAATTGAAAGGATAGTAATTCCTAAAATAATGCCCGTGCCGCTGGTCGTACGAAAAGTAGATTTGAGCGGAAAGAATTTATAATTTTTTAAATTTTTTAAGGTCTGGTATGAGATACAAGACGCGTTAGCACCAGGATCATACAGGCCGGTACCTGAAGTGTTCGCATAATCTACTTTTACAACAACAAACGAGGGCATTATTCGTTTTTTTGAATAATGTCGATTTCACGTTTTAGATTGTCGATATCTAAGGAGTGTATTCCTTTTACACTATTTGAAGTTTGGTTAGTATTATTATCATAATTGTTATGTTTACGATACTTTTCGTCGCGGGCCTTGGTTAGACAATCCTTCTCCAAATGATTACGTTTGTACCCCTTTTTCTTGCAGTAAGAACAAAAATTCTTCGGTGTAGAATTGGAATACGAATTATTGAAGCCATTACGAGGTGTTGAGTCGAACGTATTGACGAGCGAAAGAAATTTTCCGAGCGTCTGAGTTTCGGATAGGTTGATCTTATCTTGTAGATGACGAGGAAGTCCGATGGCAAGATGAGTAATTTTATCAAATGCAGCCATATTCGGATGATAGGAAACAAGAAGATTGAGTTTATTTTGACAGTAATCGGAAATTGACCCAGAGATATAATGGTAACCCCAAGCGGCACGAGCGGCGGTGAGCCCTTGCAAGCCAAAATTTTCAACGAATGAGTCCCTCCAAAACTGCCACGAAGTCGAAGAATTTGACAATCGGGTGGTACAATACCATTTCTCAGCGCTGTCCTCCAAAAATAAACGAATTATTTCCCAGTAACGGTCCTCTTCAATGCCCAAACGTAAGCATTCCGATTCAAAAATTGTAATCCACGAATTAGCATTTGCAAAGAGGGATTTCGAACCAAATTTTGGAATCGCAGCATTCTTAATGATCGAAGTAATTGAGACAACGGGTGCCACGGAAGAGTTGACGTTCGAGGTTTTGGAAGACCCTGATTTGATAGACGGAAGAGAAGCAAGGTCGGAGTAATCATATTCGTCCAACATTCTGCCATGAAAAATAGGGTTTTCGCATTCATCAAAATAAAGCTGTGCTACTCTATCTGGCAAGACAATGGTAAATGAACGACGTGTCCAACGAGGTTTCAAATCAGTTTTTGCCATTTTAGCGATTGGAAGTTCCGTTAATGCTGTATGAAATTGAAGGTCGCGAAATTCAGGTGGAAAAGCGAAAACTACCGTCTGTCCAATTACCTGTATGGAGATAATCTGAGGAGTAGTAGTCTTTCCTTCAGAACCAGATGGAAGAGCAGCGATGGTAAAACGAGCTTTCACAGACATCATGTAAATTACGACGAGAAAATCGGTAACGCGAAAAGCGAAAATTAATAGCAAAGTTTTGAATTTGTAAGATCGGTTAAAAGTTTTATGCAATAACGAGACGAAAGAATGCACTCAGTAAATTTTATTAAAGAGGAATTCAAAACAAAGTCGCTATTACATATCACAACGACGTACGACGTACAACTTGAGACCGTATGAATTAGAATCAAATAATCGAGAAGAAATAGACGAGAGAAAACTAAGAGGAATAGACAGGAATCAACAAGAGAGAAAAGGTGAGCGGGTAGATGACTGATAAAGGAGAACGAAAGATGACATGCGATGTACAACGATAATACAAAGTATTATCGTGTACGAAAGAATGACGAACGTTCTTACACACTTATATCCTTTTTTTATCAGTTTTCTCAATTTTTGTTTGTTTCTGTCTTTGAAAAAAAGTAAGAAATTTTATTTTCCCTTTCGTCGTTATTTTCTTCATTAAATTATACAAGTATACTCTATCTCTTTTTTCACCTAACTTATTTTATGTTCAAAATTTTGAGAACAAATAACAAACTTCATTTGCAATTAGTTATAATAAAATTATCATTAATCGTTAATTGCGAATATTTCTCGTTGTTATACTTTACTACTGGTACCTGTCCAATGAAATTATTCTGATTACTATTCCAAAAAAAATAACAATGTTTGAAAAAATAAATGTTTTAAACAAAAGAATATAACAAAACAGAAACAAATATCACAAAAAAATGAAAATGGACATATTATAAAAATAAACTAGAAAAAAACAAACACTGGAAATACACAAAATGAAAATATATATACTATACAAAAAAAAATTAATAATGCATACATGAAAATTATAAATAAATATGAATGGTCTCACAGCTTTTCATCCTACAGATAGGGTATGGTACTTCCACATCATGTAATTCTACGAGATGAAAATGACAGTCTTCATGGATACAGAAATGTCCGCACGGAATGAATGAAAGTCGCCTCTCATTTTCTAAACAAACCACACATTCTATCTGTTGGTTGTTGACCACCAACTTGTGCCTCCTGCTGCTGGTGCTACCGATGTACTTGGCCACCATTGTCGTGTTCAAATTCAGGTTGTCTAACTTCTTCTGGTTGTCTAACTGCTTCTTGTTGTCTACTACTACTACTGCTGCTGCTGCTGCTGTTGCCTCTTGTTGGAGACTCAACTGAAATGTGTCTCCTCTGGTGACAAGTATAACATACCTTTTTACCAGTAGGACAATTCCGATATTGGTGTCCATGAAAGCTGCAGTTGGTACACAAATTTCTTCTGAAATAAATAATATAATTAAAAACTGTTACAAGTAATGTTAATGAAGTGAGAAAATAATTAACAAATTTTTACCTGTCACTCGTGTACTACTGACAATCACGAGCAATGTGGCCAAATTTTTTACATCTGTAGCAGCAACAACCTGGGTAAGGACATTGAGTATTTCGATGTCCCTTGAACCCGCAATTTGTACACATAACATGCGCCAATTCAGGCCACATGTATGGATTTGTAGCATTTGGAAATGGATTTGGTGGTCTGCACATATAAATAGAAAGAAAAAAATTATTAGAAATAATGACATAAACAAAATCTGACTAATTAATATCGAAGTATTACCTTTGATCTAATTGTTTAGCCTCTGGTATTTCTTCTGCTTGCCCAAGTTCTTGTTGTTGATTTGCATTGTGTGGGAGAGGCAGTCTGTGAAGAAATAAACAAACAAGCAAATCGTTACAATTCGACAATGTATTCATTGAAACAGAGCACAAACGCAATACGACACAATCGATGGGATTCTTTAACATTTTCATCCTTATAATATTTACATTATTATAATATTATATTAATGCGTTTTAATATAATATAATCACTGATGACAAATTATCAATTTCAACACATCCCATCGCTAAATTCGATGGGCTTTGTTATTGTAAAGAGGACACAAAATTTTACTAAAAATTCTATAAAATTCTTACCTTTCATTCAATTCTCTGCGTACAACTGATCTATCACCTTGTACTTGAGCATTGTGTTGGTCCTCATGTTCACGTTGTCATTGATCGATCTCTGGTTGTCGTTGATTGATGTCTAGTTGTCGTTCATTTATTTCTGGTCGTCTTTGCTCGAGTTCTGCTTGTTGATCAGGTACTGCAGGGACAGCGTTAGATGACTGTCGATTATGTTCCATGAATTCCACTATATAACTCATCTACAGTGCATGTGGAACACCACGATGAGGATTATTCATTTTCAGATGATCTATAACAATAACGAATAACATCTTCATGTACAAATTAAAATGTTAATAAATAAAATCTGTTTACAAACCTAGTATTTTTTAGAAATTTGCCGAAAATTAGATTCCTCGCCACAAGCACCAACACGCACAAAGGAATTTTGAAGAAATGCATTGACGAACAATGACAACGCTACTAAATGACAATGTAGATGTATATTACATGAATGACAAACGTCGCTACAAGCTCTGTGATTGGTCAATTGATGCTGGAACTATCTTTTGATGAAAAATAGACTACGAATCTAAATCAAATTGCATAGATCCATTACATTTTTTTTGACAAATGCCTCAAATGCTGTCGCAATTCTTTCGAGAGCATTAACAGCTCTTTCTTTATACACGAGATTTTCAAGTCTGGCAATTGATGCTGGTTGAGGTAGAATTTTTTATTTTTTTATTTTTGGAATTTCTTCAAATTCAATTTCTTTGTTGAAACACGTTGGAACGCTTGTGTCTTAAGGGGAGGTGGACTCGCCAGTTTCATATCCACTGATAGTGACAACTTTATCATATAATTTTTGGTCCATTAACCGAAGAAGCCAGATGAGGAGGACAAACATTGTGTGATTTATGGAATATCGCATCTAGTTCTTCGAAGAAATCACAGTGTACTTGTTTTTTTCCAGTGTCTCCACTGCTCATATTGTCAATCTTAGTAATGTACCGTTTTTTCAAGTACCTTAATTTATTTTCACACTGTCTAGCTGTATGTGGGACCAACTTGGCAACAATCTGTTGCCAAACCTTGGAATTTTTACATGTTGTTGATTTGAATAGATGCTCAGCATCTTTGAACAATGTAAGTAGCTCTAAGACATCTGCTCGTTTCCAGAGTTGCCCTATCGATGTACGCAGATCATCATTAAATTCAACAGCATGATATACTGTACTGTGCACAGGTGAGTCATTAGCTCTGTTTGATAGGACTACACCAACTTACACTAACCTACACTAGGAGGGTGATTCCGCAAATGTAGGAATGCTATGTGACTTTGCGCCAAGTTTTACTTCAATATTTGTGGAATATCCCTACTGGTTTAGGTTGGTGTAAGTTAGTGTAATCCTATCAAACAGAGCTATCAATGTTTATGATTTCTTCTTCATATCTAGCATCCAGTTCGTCTTGTAGTCGAGCTTCAGATGTTCATTTCTCAAATAGTATTTGATCCTCTTTTTCAGAATCAAAATTTGAAATATTTGTGTCCAAATGAATCGTATTACCCTGCGCTTTTTTTGTATCATTTAGTGCAGGTTTGGACATACGTTCTTGCATATTTATCTGTTCTTTACTAAAATTTTTCTGTAGGTATAGCTTCCAGAATATTTTTTGGCATTGAAATTATAGATTTTTCATTGTTCGAGGTACTTGGTACCTCCGGTTGTCAATCTAATTCTACGTCACATTGTCTGTTTCATACTTCAAGATCGGGTTGTCTAGAAGTATTAGGTAGGTACTGCTACTGTTGTTGATGAGTCACTACTGGTACTGTAGGAGGGAATTGTGATGACTGCATCATTTTTTTCTTTTGAGGGTAATATTCCGCTAGGAGTATCATCAGATACTTCTTCATCAACTGCAGTACTATTTTTTGAAACAACAGAGACATCGTTCATACTGATTAATTCTGAATCAGAATCTACTAACATGTTGAGTGTTGTTGGAGTAGCTGAGTCAATTCGAACTGCATAATCTCCATTTTTGTTTACAGTATACTGGCACCACAACAGATTATCCGCTAAGAAAACATAAAACAAAACCTAGTAAAGAGCTATTCTCTCTTTTTGACCAAGAAATGATGAAGTGTATACTAATACTTACAATCATCCTTATGTTGAACAAGAATATCATCATCGTACATAAATAGCATTCCTGTGCTAGTATCTGACTCAATATTATAATTCATTTTTATTTAATTTATCACACAACAAAATATAATTTAAAATTCTCACAAAAATCAATTTGTCACATCAACTTATGAATGTCAGTTTATTCAAAAACATTTGAATATGATAAAAAAAGTCTACAGGTCATGGTTTACCATTATTTGCGTTCAAAAATAAGTGGGTTGTCCACCACAACCAAGGGACAACCATTCATCACCTTAAAGTTGTTTGGAAAGGGGTGTGGCCTAATGGACAACCGTTTTAATTTTCAAGTCATGTGATAGTCAACCATGGTTGTGCACCCGTCACCCTGAGTTACATTTCTGAATGCCCGGGTTGATTAAAAAGTTTTTAAGCTGATTAGACATTGCTGGAGGTATCACAGGTAAAGAAATGATTAGAACAGTTCATTTTGCACATTTTTTTGTTTCAAATTACAAGTCACTCATCAATTAAATGACAAAAAAGTATAACTATTCCTCTTAATAACAACGGACTTGAACATTTACAATGTTTGAAAATGTTACGAAGTAAATAAAATTGTGTTTGTAGTTGTAGCGAGATGCGAACATAAAGAACCAATCAGAGGCGCCATTTCAAATTCATGGAGCCATTTGGGATAAGGAATGGAAATTTGCGAAACTGTGATGTGAGGTTGTGAGTACGAGAACCAAAAAATGAACACAAGACATCAGTTTCAAACAAATATAATATGCAGACTAAAACATCATGCAAGAATGAAATATAATAAAATATATAATGGCAAAGCGCAGTGCTAGCATTCATCGTAAGTAGAGATAATGTTCGTGAAGGAAGTAGAATTGTGAGTAAATACGAACCATCAACGGATCAAATTGTATGAAAATAACGGAGAAAGACTTTAAACGGTTGTAGACATCGAGCGAAGACTAGACACACATTACAAACACATAAATAAAACAGAAAATATTCACTTTCACGAACTTTTATTTCCACATAAAAATGGTGGAGATGTTAATTCATCAACGTTTGATGAGCGACAAGAGGCACACAAAATATTATATCACAGTTGGGTTTCAAACATAAAATCACAGATTACAAATAGTATAAAAAACAGTGTTACCACAACAAATGATATGTGAGAATAATGTGCTAATGTATAATATAATTTGCTATCATTCTCACACGCCTCCTCAAATTATAATTATACGATTTGTCAATATAAAACAAATTACTAGACTAACAACATAAACCAAAAAATTGGTCATTAAACAAAAATGACATTAGTCAACAATAATAAAAATTATAACGTGAAAGAATTTTAAACATATATGGTAAACAAATACAAAAAGTTACAACAATTTTAACATTTCACAAAACTTAATAAATTGAGGCCTCGGGCAGCTCTTTGTGAAAACGTCACCCAACTGTCGCGAAGTTGGTACGTACGAATATTTAAAGTCTAAATTTACATAATCGCATACAAAATGGTATTTTACGTCTATGTGCTTGGACCGGCGAGTATTCCATTTACCCGAATGCAGGAATGCCAAACAACTCTGATTATCCTCATATATTGTGGCCCTGTCATTTATTTGAATGCAAAAATCATTTAACAGATATTTAAACCAGATCGATTCAGTAGTGGCATCGCATATAGCAATCAGCTCACTCTCAGTGCTAGACAACGCTACAGTTGGCTGCTTTTTACTGGACCAGGACATCAGTGAGTCATAGACAAAGACACAATATCCAGAGATAGACCGTCATGTAGTTACACAGTTGCTCATATCGGCATCTGAATATGTTTCTAAAATATTACTATTATTATTGTGTTCATTTTTAAATGTTAATTTTCTATCTTTTGTGGTTACTAAATATTTAAGAACCCTGAGTAAATACCTAAAATGTTCGTCAGTAGCATAACTGGAGAATTGGCTAAAGTACGATATTGCAAAGCAAATATCGGGCTGTGATCCTAGCATTAGGTACATTAGACATCCCATGAGCTGTTGGTAGTCATTGTTCAATACCCTATCACACGCATTGAGATTCCTGTCCAATTGGAGTTTAGGGTCAATGGGCGTGTAGGTAGGTGCACAATTTTCAACACCAAAACGCTTCGCAACAGTCACAATAAGATTTCTCTGCTCAATCTCCAGAATGATTTTGTCACAATTGTGATTAATATTTAGTCCTAGATATTTATTAATTTTTCCCAGGCCTTTACATTTAAATATTTTATTTATTTCCTTTTTAAAAAATGTGATTAGTGTTTCATTATTAGAACTGATTATAACACCATAAACGTATGTGAGTAAATATGCTATAGAATTATTATTTTTATTTGTGAATGTGTATAAGCAGTCATCAGCCCTACTCTGCATGAAGCCAAGAGAGACAAGGAATTCGTTGAACAATTTGTTCCATACCTTGGGCGACTGCTTCAGACCATAAATAGACCTATTCAATTTTAGTACGTTATCATGTCTATTAATTTGTGTTTATATACCTTCGGGTATTTCAAGATATACATCTTCCAACAGAATACCATTCAAAAAGGCACTACATATATCTATTTGTTCAATATAAAATTTTAATTTATTACTAATCGCCAATAGTGTTCTGACAGTCGAAATTTTTGCCACCAGCGCATAAACTTCATTAAAGTTGAAGCCTTTCTTCGGCTGACACCCCCTGGCAACAAGTCTGGCCTTATACAGGACTTTATTATTAATATCATATTTTTTATTAAATATCCAACGACAAGTGATGGTGGGGGCGCCCTTTGGATGTTTGGTCACCTGCCAAGTCTGATTGGAGTCCAAAGCACTTATTTCATCCGAAATAGCTTCTTTCCACATCATACTGTCAGGTGCAACTATCGCCTCCTCAAACGTCAAAGGGATGCCATCCTCAGCAACATATATATAGTTAGCAGTACCATCACAATCAGTCGCCTCCTGTGGTAAACAATCCAAATTTAAGTCACCATCTACTTCTATATTCTCCAGATTAGATTCTGTAACTTATTTAAAAATATCATCATCTTTTGTATATTTATTATTATTATTTCCTATTTTATTTTCAAAGAACTCAACATCGCGTGACAGACGCACTTCCCTTGCATTTGTGTCTAATAATTTATACCCACAAAGAGAGTATCCTACCATAATTAGTTTCTCACTTTTATTTTTAAATTTATTTGAATCGTGTTTGAATGACAACATATATGCGTCGCATCCAAAAGTTTTTAATTTTGTGTAATCATATTTTTCTTTAAATCACCTCTCAAAAGGTACAAAGTCTTTATTTGTTCGGGCATCTATTCACTATATAGGCAGAGCACAATATGGCTTCTGCCCAATAGATTTTATCAAAACAACTGTTAATGGCGTATATTGCAGCAATTGTTATCTAACCTTCATTTACTCATTTTTCTCTTTATATATGTACGTACGCCTTATCGTTTATCTTTTGTCAATCTATGTTCAATTTTTCGTTTGCATGAATAGCTTGTTTCGCCTTAAGTTAGTTGTATTTTTGTAGTCGATCAGTTTAGTTATTATATGCGTATGTTACACATTGCTCTACTTTATTTTATTGAGCTACAGAAATTGGTCCTTCGGGCCGGATGCTATGAAAGAATGGCATTTATGGTCTTTTTCGCTTTATTCGTGAATTGTATAATTCGTCTGTTTTAGTTAAAAAACAAAAAGTTTAAAAATTTCGTGTTCGTGTCGTGTGTGGCAATAAGTTGCAAATATGGAGGCTTTGAATAAAAAGCGTCGGTACCAAATGTTAAGCTTGACTAGAATGAAAAGCAGTATGGAAGAACAGCTAAAGCAAAAAACTGTCTCCTTGGAGTTGATCGCTAAAATGCAAACTACCCTCGAAGATTATTACCGTCCTGAGTTGAAGAAATTCACCGAAACTACCGAAAAGGCGCTAATGTTGCTTAGTGATGAAGACGATCAACCTGAAGTGAGAGCTCTCAAATTGTCCATGTCGGAAAAAGTTGCAAAATATCGTGATATTAATATAACCTTTAAGTAGTATAAAAATGTCTTTTATCGTATGTCAGGTGTCAGGGTCACGCACTGAACAATGGTCATTTCCCATATATCACCGGTCATTTCACTCAAATGCCTATATTTGACAATAGTATGCCTATTTGGACCGTATGTCAGGTCTGCGACCTGACATAGACCTGACATACGATAAAGAGACATTTTTCTACTACAACACAACAACAACAACAACAACAACACACGTGTCCTTCGCTATTTTGAAATTTTTACAAGTCCAAATATCTGTGACGTCAGAGCTAATATTTTTGAAATTTTTACAAGTCCAGAATTATATATCCCTCTCCCCTTTCCGTTGGATGTTGGTTACCTATACAGTAGCGCCATCTTTATTCGATATCGATAATTTCTATTTAATAAATTTTTTACCTTCGAACCGGCGACATCCAAGTGATGAAAACTGTGATGTAGACGACTGAGCTATGAGAGAGATTATAATGGAAGTGAAAGGAAATGAGCTTATAACTCGAACGTTTTTTTTTTTAAATTTATTCTATTTTACATTTGGCTTTTGATGCGTTCCAAGAAATATAGTATGCTGTTTGAGGAAAACAACTTTTTTATGATGATATGATAGCTACCTAGTCGACCTCATAAATTATTTATATATTGGTTTTATTAGATGTTCATTTCTTCTAAAGTGAATATTGTGACGCCCCAAAGGTAGTCATCATATTGTTGAATAGAAATAAAAAGAACCGAAATTACTTGAACTATCTATTTAAAATTAAACAGCCCAAGATCATCGATCTTTAGAGTTTATAGTACCTCGAACTTATTAAGGGAAAGACATGAAAACCTAGTTTCCCACAAACCACCGTGAACATGAGGTCACATGGTTTCCATCCTGCTCAACTCCTCCTGAGATTGTGAAAAGCCCTAACAATCCAAATGGGTGATCTTGAACAATATGATTTAGTATTACACATGGTTGGACTAATGTTAATTGGTATCTACTTTACTGTTAAGATGTTGAGTGTCTGTTGTCCGATGTCTATGAGCCGCACTACGTGGAGATGACTTTGAGAACACCTTTCTGTTTCATTCGGCGATATTTATTTTACCGTATTTGTAGAACGCGTATTCTTAATAAAAGAGACGAACCACTATTGAAACATGTTTTCGAATTGTTAAAAACTTTTATTTTATTTTTACTTTATTTTACATTATTACAAAAGACGTAACCGAAAGAACGTCTTTTATCAATTACCAGTTATTAACAGACTGACTTCCCCTCTTTCGATCATTTTTACTCTCGTTGTTCCATTGTCAGAATTGTCCGGGGAAGTCTTCACTTTTTCAAATTGTATTATCCATCAAGATCCGTAAGTAATATAATCTGTAAATTTTTTATTTCTTTTATCATAAGCGTCTATCTAGAGAGCATGGTATTTTCAAAAAGGAAAAAGTATGTTTCTTATTCGCCGGATCTTGATGGGATTTACTTCGTGAAGTCGTATACTTAATTCTAATATTTACTTTTATATATTTTTTTTCTTTTTACGAAAATATACCTCACATAATTGCCCCCTTACAAGTTTTCGAAATATATGGCCCAAATATATTTCGGAAACTTGGAGCAAATCAATACATTAGAACTATTAAATTAAATAATTCGGTGGTCCCAGTTTTAATATGAAACAAAACGAATTTTATTACTTCTAAAAAGGATCAATATTATAATAGTATCTTCTGTGAACTTATTGGTGATCTTTTACAATATAACAAAAGAAATAAAATATTTCTAAAAACCTTTTTTTTTTTTTTTTTTTTTTTTTTTTTTTTTTTTTTTTATTTTATAATAGAAAAAAAAGGAACTCTAGTAAAACTTTAAATTTGAACGGGAAAGAAAAAAAAATTTATCGTTAATTGAAGGATAGATCAAGGAGAAAAAAAAATAGCATATAGTCATAAATCATGAGATCTTCGAATCTTAAAAATAGGAAAAGTTCACTTACAATTATAGAGTCAAAATCATCAAAACAAGAGTAAGTACGAGAACACACAAAAAAAATATGAGAGTAACAAAACAAACAAAAAAAAAGGAAGGGTCGATATTTTCTATTTTTTTCAATTAGCGTAGCTCATCCTGGTAACGTGGTTTGTGGCCTAGTCGTTTTTGGTACGGACACTCCATCGTCCTCCCTTCGTTAGTGAAATAAATTATTCCAGCGTTGAGGGGGCCTTTTCGTGATTTAGCATAGTGACGCAAGAAGGAGTGTCCTAGGCATACTAAATCTGAGTGTTTCGTCTTACGCAGGTTCGCGAGGTAGAATTCCTCGGGAAAAACTGTGTCGTTCCAGCCTGATAGGGCGAACGTAACAGCTAAGGATGTACTGATGGGTCCAACTTCGTCCCAACTCGGGTAGAGTTTCATGAGGTTCGTTTGGTATGGGGTCATGTCGGGGGTGAGTAGGTCCTGGTTGATGAATGATACCGGCATACGAGGGTCGACGATTACACACTTGAATTTCCCTTTAAAGATCGTCATGTTAAATCTGAACGAACAAGAAATTTCGTTGGGGAGCTCCGAGATTATTTGCTCCAAGGGCATTATTACTTGGGTACTTCCTTTGATCACTCCTTGAAAACGAACTTCGCTTGATGCCGGTCTCAATTGGCTTAGTGGAACTACTGAAAGTGGGGGTATGTTGTATTCGCCACTCTGGGTAGTTTCACTGTGGCGGTTGGGTGATGGTGGGCGGATCGGGGAAATTGGTCTCTGGAGTTGTTGCTGATAGGTCGCCTGTCCTTCGAGCCGTGGTGGTTCTTGTAGCAACTTATGGACATCAGTCAACGTTGTTGTTTTCTTCTCGAGACGGTATTGCTGGCCGGTCATTGTCTGTTCCTTTCGTTGTACTCTCGGATCCATTGGCGATGATTTTCCTTCGGGTTGTGGTGACTGATCCTGCTCAAATAACTTATTCTCGATATTACGAATATCTTGCACCTTTATCTGTAAATTTAATTCAGGATATGGTTTATATTTTTTTATATTCGAAATTCTTTCCATGGGATCGTTCACCAGACCACTCCTCTTTCTCGGGCTGGATTCTGAGAGGAACACCACATCGTCATCCGTATCGTTTTTATTATAACATAGTGTTTGTGGCTTAATTTGGAAGAAAAAGAGAGAGAAAGGGCCAAGGATAAGGTGTGATTCAGGTGAGAGAATTAGGAATATAACATTATTTTCAAAATTATAGTTGTTTAATTTGTTACCTCTGGTTTTGGATCCGTTGATTTTGATGTCGACAACCCGATTGAGAGATTACTAAAGTGACTGATCATAATCATCATGTCGTCAATTATTTTATTGATCTGGAGACCTTGGCTGTTTAATACTGAGCGGACCGCATTAACTTGTTGGAGGGATGTTTCCAAGGATTGGTTCTCTAGTAGGTGTAGTTTCTTCCTCTCCTCAAGGATCGTAATTGTTTGTTTATTCGTTTCTACAGACGAGGAGATGGAAGTAGCTACTTTCGTTAGCATCGTGTCGGCGTGGTTTATAGCAACTGCTAACGCATTTTTAGCGTCGTTGCTATGATCGCTGAACGTTTTGGGCTGACTTACTGGATTCATCTAAATTATTTGGTTTATTATTATTATAAGGGTTTATTAGGGGGATTTTCCTTATTATTTCTTATTAAATTTCTTTTTTACCTTGTAATATGTTGCTGGTATGATGAATAGTTCAATTATTAAAATGATTAATTAGGATTATCTTTTTTGTTTGCTTACTTTTCTCTCGCAGGTCGATCCTAATCCTAGTTTGTTACGTTTCGTTCTGTGAACGGATTTGTTTTGATGTTTCCTAGAGAATCATAATATTTAGTTTCTACATTATCTACCCTGCCCCCTTAAAATAGTTTGAAATTTTTGCTATAAATTTGGTTTACCTGATTTCTTGGAGAATTTTAAACTTTTTAATTTTGCTCCATTTGTGGGATATTTGATATTAGTCGCACATGTGGTTGAAATTCGTGGGGATCTCTATGTAGATAACACAACGGCTTTAATAATTATTTAACTTCACTTGTTTTATCATTTTTATGTTTTTTTTTTTTTTTACTTACTTTTTTATTTCTTTATCAGTTTGTTGGTCAATTTTCACTATTTTTGATCAAACACTATGAGTACTTCTTATTTGAGCACGAGATCATTCTTTCATAGTAACTGCGTTTATTTTTGTCGAGATTTGCTCGTGAGTAGTTTTGGAATTACCTCGTTTTTCTTGTTGTCCAGTAGTACCGCTTCTTGTTGTCATGTGACTTGTTCTTGGTTTTTGATTTGTACTCATTGTTTGCGAGGTTGACTCTGAATCGAGTTTTTAATCGATTTATTTTACTTGTTGAGTTTTATTAATTCAGTTCGAATTTGTTTTTACGTATTTATTAGTGATGAATTTAGTGATTTGGTTTTTTTAGAATTTTCAAACTGAATTGATCTTAGTTTTATTTTTTAAGATCTCTGATCCCACGCTGATATAGTTTCCCGTCATCAGTGCGGAGTATGTAGCTGTTGGAGCCTCTTTTTTCGACAACTTCACATGGACCTATATAGTTATGGGTAAGTTTTGAAGATTTTCCTTGATTTTTATCCGATAATTGGTGGTTTTTGAAGTAAATTTTATCGCCTATTTCGAATTCTGTAATGCTTTTATCTCGGTTTGCTTTCTTGCGAATTTCTATCGATGTTTTCGTATTTTCCAGTGCTTTATCTAACACTTTCTGATGATCTTCTTTCGACATCTTCCTGTGTTCTCCTCTTTCATCTATTTGAATCCCTAACATTAGCGTAGAGGGGGGAAAACCAGTTGTAGCGTGTTCAACATCATTTAGTCTTTTTTCGATATCCTTGACGAATTGGTACCAGTGAGAGTTTTTTGGGTAGGACACAATACTCTTAGACAATCCCCTATAATTCTCATTCTGGTTTCAACCGGGTTTGAGGAGGGTGTATATGGAGAAGTGAATCGGCATTCCATTTTCATCTCTTCCCATGTTTTTATCCAATCCGCCGACGTGAACTGTGATCCATTATCTGTTAATAATATCTCTGCTTCACCAAACTCCTCCATAAACCTTTTAACTCGATTTATACAAATATTCGTGGAGGATTTTCTTACCGGATATAATTTAGTATACTTAGTAAATAGATCCATAATGACTATAATATGTTTGAGGCCTAACGGCGCACTTGGCAACGGTCCATATAAATCTATTGATAATGTTTTCATCGGCTTATCCGCTATTACTGATTTGAATTCACCGTGTAATGTCTTATTTGCGTGTTTTGCTCTTTTACAGGTCTCACAACTAGCTACATATTTATCGCAATCAGCTTTTAGACCTGGCCAGTCGTAATGTCTGCGGAGAATTTCTACTGTCTTCCGAGCTCCTGGATGTATATATTGGTTATGGAAGAGCTCTATTATTGGTTGGCGAAGAACTGATGGCATTAATAACCTACGTGATCCATCCATGCTGATGTAGTACGCTGAGTCTTTGAACATTTCGATTCGAGGTGATCGTTTCTGTACAAGAGAACATATCTCTTGATCCTTCTTTTGTAATTCTGGAAGTTCATTTAGCATTCGGTTTAATTGAGATTCTCATGTCCGCAGAGGCCATCATCAAGACAGCTGCAGAAGTATTATCACGCAGATCTATTATCTCAGGAAGTGTTCTGAGTCTGCTCAACGCATCTGCTGCTATATTGCCTTTCCAGGGATATGTGCTATCGAGTCGATATCGAAGCTAAACAGGTAGGCTCTCCATCTAGCTACTCTTTGGTTATTGTCTCATTTAATCTGAGTAGGTAGCTAAGTACTTCATGATCACATTTGACATAGATTTTACGATCTATTAATAGATATTCGTTTTTCTTTATCGTATATATAATAGCAAGCAGCTCCTTTTCAAATGTGAAATAATTCTTTTCGCTCTTTTTCAACAATCTGCTGACAACTGATACTACGCGAGGTTCTCCGGTTTCTGGATGGAATTGAACTATCAACCAGCTACCGCTATATCTGAAGCGTCAGTGAAGATTGAAATGGTAGTGTAAAATCAGGGTGATTTTGTAATACATTCTTTGCCATTTCTAGTTTTATTTTATCAAAACTTGTTGTTGCTCATCTCCCCATTAAATAATATATTTTGTTTTAATAGATCATATAAGGGGGCGGCTATCTCGGCGAGCAAACTATGTGTGTACGGTAATAATTCATGATACCTAGAAGGATTGTACTTCTTTTTTGTTCGAAGGTGCTTTGATTTGTAATCGATTCAGCCCTCTTCGGATCCGGTCTTATTCCTTGGTTATCGATCAGAAATCCTAGGAATTT